>JAGFNK010000074.1:0-154381 GCA_025769875.1 Russula earlei | reverse complement strand
CTATCCCTCCTTCAGTGCAAGGTATCGCTATTGCAAAAGGCACTATAACACGACCAGGCACCTGTTTCCTAATCGGGTAATCATCGTGTGGCAGCCACATGGTCACCCAGCCACCAGGAACCCAAAACAGCGGCACAAACTCTTAGAAACTGTTGCATAACTCATCTGATGTCATCAAGGCTCCAATGACATCATGGCTGACTGAGCGACTCCACAGTGACCTCATAGGCTCACTAAGCGCCCCACAGTGACATCATAATGATGTCATCGCTCCACAATGATCAGTAATGCGCTCAGTAAGCCGGAAACTTGACACAAGCAAGTTTATGCCTCTGTAGTCCTATTGGATGGTACCAAAGAGTCTAGAATAGTCCCAGTGCTTTGTAATCGACCCTGTACACTGTATATAAGCCCCAATGAAGCATGGCAGTCGTCAGACTGTCCCATTTGTGATACTCTCATCCTCCTGGGTACTCCCCTGTGACCGCTCAGTTTAAAGTCTACTCTCGTCTTCAAGGTACTCTTCAACGACTGCCTTGTTTAAAGCCCCCTTGCTACACTGGCCTCTAGTCTTTGCCTTTGTCCCTTGCAACACCTACCAGTCCCTATCTGGTACCTGTTTGTCGTTTGGCTTGTCCTCCTGTTCAATGCCGCCTTCGCTGCGTACCATCTGTTCCGACCCTTGCCCACCTGCTCCTGAGTCCTTAGTGATCAGCAGTACGTGTCTTGACAGCCTTGCATGGGAGAGGAGTATGGGCGGTTTGCTAAGAAGTCTCTGAGGCTGAGCCAGAGGCCATCGTTGGTGATGAGGCAGCCATCTGCATATACATTGAAGTGTGGGAGGAGGGTGTTCCCACTGGTTTTGGTGTCCAGATGGGAGACTCGCATGGAATTAATGACCTGGCAGATGGAGGTCTCTGTGGCAAGTTTCTTTGTCTCCAGGAGGTTCCCTGTGGCAGTGAGGATAAACTCCTCCATCTTGGGGTCAGACCAGACCTCTTTGACTATTTGGGAGATGTTGTCAGTGATAAGCATGGTGAAGCCTTTGATGGGGAAGAGGAAGTCTTGGCAGGGGGGGATGGGCCCTGAGACATGGAAGGTAATGTTGGTGGAGGACCAAATTTTGTGTTTGAGGAGGGTGGTGCTTTGCTCCTTCATGAGGTTGTGGATCAGGAAAGAGGTTGGGGTGCATAGGGCCTTTGGGGATTGTGTGGGGGCAGAGACTCCTATGCTCTCTGACTGCATGATTTCAGCCACGGCTGCAAAAATTTTCCCTTTGATTGTTTTGTGGTTTCTTGGGTCATTGGCTTCTCCATCAAAGGGGATGGCCAGTAGCTTGTCACCACGGTATTGCATCCACTGGAAAAGTTGGTTTCTGTCTATGTTGTCTAGGATTGCCATGGGGTGGGCATCATGGACCGCTGGGAAGTTGTTGTGGTCAGTGTACTTCTCAATGGGGTTGCATAGGGTAAACTTGATGTGTTTGGAGGTAGGTTTATGGTCTGCTGTGGCATCTAGGCATGCTTGCACAAGTTGTGCAAGGTCAATGGGTGTGTCATAATGCACTGTGAGAGGGGTGGACAGGAGGCTTGGATGTCTGGGGGTGGAGTCCTCACTGGAGGGGAGGGAGGGTTGGGATGGTGTGTTGTTGGGGTCGTCCATGACAATGTCATCGGTTGTGTCAGTGGTGTTGGTGCTGGTGAGGAGTTCTGCTGGTTTGGGGGGCTGCGTGGATGGAGATAGGGGTGGAGAGGGAGATGTGAGGCTGTCGCTCATGTCATGGTTGGGGAGAAACAGAGAGGAGGTAGCACTAGTCTCTGAGGGAGTATAAGGGATAGCCGCAAGGAGAGAGTTGTGGGTCTCTTTGCAGGTGGTGGTTGCAGGGATGGAGATCGAGGCAATGGCCTGGGGAACTAGGTCGAGCTGGGGAGTCTCAATGGACAGGTTCTGTGAAAGTCCTGAGAGGGTGTGAGTTCGGGGCTAGATGGAGGATATAGAGTAGTGGCATACTAAGGTGGGCTTTCCTGTTTTTACGTGTGTCTGCTGTGGCAGCAGCTGGGCCAAAGGAGAGGGCTAGCCTGGCAGTGGTTGAGGTTTTAGTGGTAGAGTCTTTGGCTGAAGAGGTTGTGGACATGGTGGGAGGTAGTTAGCATTGGGTGGGAGGAAATTATAGGGGGCTAGTTTTGATCAAGGGGTTAACAAAGGGAGATGAGTTTTATTTTGATGAAAGGGAACTGGGGGCGGGGATTGGAGGTGAGGGGGCCTTGTGGTGGCCTGGGTGTGGTGTGGTGGCATTGAGGTCAGGGTAGAGGGAGGTGTTAGGAGATTTGGAGTCGGAGCACCAGTTTGTGGTCGGTGGGAGGGTGAGACATGGGGGCCTGAGTGGACAGAGGGGATGTTGATTTCCCCAAAGGGGGTTGTGGGCACAGTGGGATGGTATTTCTTTTATATTCATATCATTTTCTAGCAATAGTATTAACTGGTGTAGGCAGTTTAACACAGGGGGGTATGGAGTGTTAATAATTTGTCTATGTCAGGGGCCATGTTGGCCATGGCTCGGACAGGTGGTTCTGACCTTGCAGAGCCCACTGTCATCTTCATTGTTTCCCATCCTTGCCCTGGTTTTACCATGGGAAGTCCACACCTGGTGGTGGTAGCGGTTCAAGGAGCCCCCCTCGAGTGTTTGACTTTAAGCATGGCACATTTTTTGTGATGCCCAGTCTGGCCCAGTCCGCACCTAGGCTTACAGATTGCCTTACATATCGATACACATCGTTGCTTTGAAGCAGGCCCGGGGGTTCCCAATGTCAAACAAGTAGCAGGTAAGTTACTATGTAGTGATCCGTCAATGTCAACTTATTTCTATAGATACCTCCACCCTTCCCCTCAACTTTGGGGTTTTTAGCAGATCCATCAAGGTGAAACAATTCCGTTCTCAGGCAGCCCATGCCTGTGTGTTTTGTATGGTGCACGCACAATGATGATGACTATGAATGGAGGTGGAGCCTTCTTTCTTTGATATTGAAGATCAATCTGAATCAAATATATCAAAAGCTGTGCATCATGGGGCGATGATGAGAAATAACCCAATTCCCACTTACTGCAATGGGTATATTACATCTTCTTGATTGCACACCACCAGTTATCCACTCGTGGCTGACAAATGGCCTTTGATTTGCATGCGAGAATCCACTGCAAGAGGTGATATGTTAATACCAGTACAAGCCCAAGTCCATGGTAGCCCAGGCGAGGATTATTTGCTTGCTAACAATGTTACATGGCAAACTGAAGGTGAAACATGACCCATTATTGTCATTTTCAGATAACATGATGCGCTGGAAATTTCCAAAAAGAAAAGGGTTGGTGGAAAGAACTTGATGTATCTTGCCAAATTCTAAGCAAAAAATCATAAAAAATAGCCCATTTGAACCAGAATAAAATGTACTTTCTAAATATTCTGTTCCAAGAACAGATACATTGAATTTCGGACATGCCCATGTCAGGTAGGCACAGTCATGGTTGTGGGAATGATGTAGGCATCTAACACTTTGTTCCCTGCTTCCTCTCTGATGGCAAGAGGCCAAAAAATCTCCCTCAAAGTGCAGCAAATTGTGGTTCAAATGTCAGCCGTGCTCTCAAAACAAGATATTTACACAGATGTATCAGTTAGCTCAGTTGAAAGGATTCTACAATGCTTCCAGGAGCACAATGCTGTCTCAGATGTAGCAGTGGAGTGGTGTCATAGGTCCAATTGGGACCTATGTGGAGCAGATGTAGAGGTAAGCATATGTGAAACCACTACTGTGGGGTATTCCTAACAACTAAACTAGTACCTGTTTGGGAGGATTCATGATGCACCTGATCTGTACCTCAATGAGCTGCAGAATATGCTTGCAGCAACAATGAGGAACACATACAACTATGGACAAGCAAGACAACAGTGCCAAGATTGACTCCAGTTATATCTCACATAATAGTCCATTACACAGGATTGAACCCAAGACCCTTGTTACAGAAGCTGGCTAAAGCCTTCTGTTGAAAGGAGATTAAACAATGAGCATTGTACACTTACAAGATGACAGTGCCAAGTTTGGCTCCAAGTCACCTCAAAAGATAGCCCACTGCCAGGATTGAACCCAGGACCTCTAAATGACCAGACCAAACACTCATGGCCATTGAGCTATCTGGTCTTTACTACAGTAAAGTGGTTCAACCCTTATAACCACTCAACACATAAAATGAAAACTCAACCTTGAGACTCCTAAAATGGAGATCCACATGCCCAGGTTCCCAGGAGAGAGTTAACAAGGTTTACTAACTGTATTGGTAAGCCTGAAGTACAGCAAACGACCCATGAAGTTCACATGACAATCACATGGACTCCAAAAACTATTACTCATCACCAAAGCCCTCCTTACTCAGCAGGTTACTAAGCATGACTGAGCATGCTTACCAAGCACCCCTGGGTGTCTTACTCATCCAGCTATTGTGATTGATAACAAGGTTACAGCACATCCCTTATTTAGTAGCTCTCTTGTAGTATATAAGTGCTCAATAAAGTACTGGATGGTCTCCAGACTGTCCATTTGTTTATGGCACTCTCTACCCCTGGGATACTCCTTTAAGGACCATCCCCTTGTGATCATTCTGGCCTCTTCCCTGCGTAACTTCTTGATACTACCAGTAACCGTGCCCCTCTGGTACTTGGTACTGCTCTGGACCTTACTTCTTGCCCACAGTGTCTTGGACATCTATTGACTCATCTTTGAACTCATCCCTCACTCTTGAACAGGATTGTTTAACAGTGAGTCCTCACAGCAAGTGTATCTCTCCAATTGTCAATGATGCAACAAGGACTGGTTCTTCTTGTACTGGCTCGGTATTTTCATCTTGGATAGTAGTTGCTCTTACTGTTTGGGGGCAAGAACCTTGTTGTTGGTGTCCTTGGGCTACTTTCTTTGCTCTACACTGATTTGCCATATGATTTTTCTTTCCACAGTAATAACAGAGGTTGTTCTTGCATTGGAACTCCTTCTCTGCATCTGTGAGCAGTTTCCTTTCACTTCTAGACTCCCAAGGTCATTCATTGGGTTCTCCTTGGTACAAGTTAATTTCCAGTGGATCGTCCGATCCTTGAGTGTTTAATCCTCGGGTGTGTACTGAGTGTCCTCCTCAAAAGGCTGTGGAATTGTATAGGTGGAATAGGTTGTCGAATTCTCTTGCTGCTTTGACAAGGGCTGTAAGTGTAGTTGGGGTTGGCATGATTCCCAATATTTTTTGATGCAAGGCTGGGTTAATGTTCTTCCTGAATGCATACATCTTTGTCTTCTCATCGGTGGTAGCTTGTGATGTGTGGTATGACCATTTCTGGTACTGTTCATTATAATAAATGGTGACTTTCCTTGATAATAAGTGTGCATGATATTAGTGGATGCCAATTTCGCTTCTGCAGGGATGAAGTGGTCCACAAAGGCTTTCTTGAAATCATCCCAATATTCATAGTTTGCTGGTGCTCATGCCATTGCTTTAGTAGTCCGTTCTCTAGCCCAAGGTGTGGCAGGGGTTCCTACTTTAAAGTGTGTAAGTGCAGCAGCAACTTTCTTGCTTTCATCCATAAAGGAGTTGCCATTGATATAGTAATAATTGGCCAAAGCTGCCCAAAAGGCTTCTGCATTGTCTGCTTTACCATTGAAGGGCTCTGGGTGTTAAGATTCAACTTGCGTCCCTGACTGTTTACCTATGCTTGCTTACTCATTCCAGCTTACTGTTGCTTACTGATTCACTGACTGATAGGATGACTGATGCTTCGTGATTGCTTACTGGTTTGATGATAGATACTAGGATAGAATGACTCATGTGTGAGTCATTTCTGAAGCTTTTGAATTGCGGTCTATGTGTTTGGATACTACTGGGTCTCAGTTATGTGCTCTCCAAGTTTCATACAAATTGGATCAGCCGTTCTCAAGATACAGTATAAATACTCGGATGTATCTAGAGTCAAGCCTTATGCTCGACTTACTCTTTCAAGATACACTTCTTTCATTCTCTCAAAACAAGTCACTACTCTAAGTGAAAGAGGCCCTTCTCATCTGAAACATTTATTCTTCCTGAGATAATATCAAAGGATTCAAAGTCTAGTGCTTGAACTATATCAAGCAACTCTTTCACTAGAGGTAACACTTAAGATCGATAGATCTTAACACTGGGGCAGTTCCTACAAGACAAGGATTGTAAGACATTGTTGGGCTTGGGGGTGTTGTGGTTGTGATGATGGGCAGAGCTGATCCTTGTAATTGAATCCTAGTTGGGGTTTGTGCTTGAGGGACTGCTTGTGGAGCGCTACTAATTGTCTGAGGGGTTGGTTGTTGAGGGTTTCATTGGGTAGAAGGTCCTGGAGTGGTGCTTCAGATACTTGGTGCAGTGCCTAGGATAGTGCTGACTTCCTGTTCTTCTCTGGCAGTGAAATTGACTTCTTTGTTGTTGTAATATACCCAATGTTTTCTAGATCAACTCCACTTTACTGGTTTCTTTTGGATGGTCCCAGTGAGATTGAGTGGGTTGAAATCTTGAACACTTTCTGCTCCTGTAAGTCCTGCTTTAATTTGTGCAACAGTGACTTTGTCATTATTGTCTTCATATATCCAAGGTTCTGCAAGGTTTCCATGGTTGATGATAGATACCGCAGCAAACTTTCCTCAGTAATGGTGATCCTGTGTGTTGTAGCTTAGACTCTCGAATACTAGGGGGACTTGATCTTCTTCTTCTTCTGTAAGATTTCCTCTATTGCTCATAAATTTAGACAACAGTTGTAGTCCAGTGGCCATTGTTCCAAGGATATGCTATGGTGTAGGCTGGTTTCAATTGAATGGTGTCAGGTCTTCTTTGGTGTTTTCTTAAGTGGATTTGGGAGTATTCTTCAGTGATACTACTTTGCATTAGGACTACTTGGGTCTTCCACAAGTATCCTTCAAATTCTGCTGGTGAAATGGCAAAGTCATTTATCTCTTTGATAGGATGTTGATAAACTACAAAGTGCATTGTTCTTAAATGCCAAGCCTGTGTACAATAGTTCTTGAATTCAAGTAGTTCCCTTTTTGATTGCATAGGTAGGTTAAGAGCTAAGAAAGATTGTTCTGGTAAGTAGGAGTGTAATTTGGTGTTTCTAACATTAATACTGTCAGGGGATTTGATGAAAGGTGAAGCAAAGGGTTGGGAAGGTATGACTGGTGTAGGAATACAACTGGTAAACAATGGTACGTAGGCATCAGGGGGAGTAGGAGGCAATAGTCTTTCAACAAGGAATCTCCTTGCATTGGGGACTGTCTCTCTAGAGGGAACTTGAGATGATGCTTGTCTTCTGTGGCGAGGAGCCAGATTTACTAGAATGGGAGGTGATAATTGCCCAGTGTCCACAAGGTGATTCTTATAGGAGTAGGAGGTGTTTCTGGTCGATAGCCACATGTGCAAAACTCTGCTTTACAGTTACACCTGGTTATCCATGGATCTGTCTCAGTATCTTCTGTACTGGCAGACCAATGTTCCTGGCTGGTTGGGATGGTAGTTTGAATTGGTGTAAGGGGTCGAGGGACAAGACTTGAAGCTCCTAGGATTGCTGGAACTGAATAATATGTAGGAGGACCAGTATATGAGACATCTGGGCTGGTAATTGCCCAAGGCTGGTTGTAATCTGCATCATATAACCAGGAGTTAGTTTCCCAATCAAAGGTGTTGTGTATTCCTGGCACAATAGCAAGTTGAATGTAAGATTGATCCTCTCTTTGTATCCTGTTAAGATGCAGGTGGTAGAACTGGACTGTGAGGCAATAGTAGCTGATATATGTCCAAGCCAAATAGAATAGATGATATCCTGTTCTTAAGGAATGAACAATGATGTGGTGGCATGGTTGAATGACTCTGGTCCAGAGGTTCAATTCACTTGTACATAGGGATTGGTGTATCAACACCTGCCCCAACTCTTCACAACTCAATATCCAAATCAGAGCCCCTCCCTCCTACTCAATTGAATAGTCTCATTCTCTCACAACCATTGAAGGATGTACATAAACATAAGTATGTTGCTGGTCTTGTCAGTGAGTCCCTCAACCTGGCACAAGCCCCTCTTTTGAAGACTTCTTACTTAAGATGCACATTCTCCCCACCCAGATGTTGCTGTCAGGTCTTGATGCCCCACAGTTTTACTTCCCTCACTGCTAATAACACTGCCACATTTACCAAGCACAGCTCCCTTTCACAAACTACATCACATGCTCATTCAAGGAGCCCCAGCTGATCATCATGATGGACCTGTGCATGGACCACCAAGTGATCCACAAGGCATCCTATGTCAACATCCATGTCATCGTGCTTGCAGACACAGATGTGTCACTCAAGTATGTTGACATGGCCATCCCTACAAACAACATGTCATGCCTTGTGATTGGTGCAAGGACACCATGATGACCCACCAGCTGCCCCAGTCTCATGAGCAACTGCTCATGGGGTGGATTGTGGGTGGAATCGCACTGATGACAACAGCACACCACCTCCCTCCAACCACAACACCACCACCCCACCTGCAAGCCACAGCTTGTGGGGGGAGATGGTGGTGCTAATGATGACAATGGCAATGATGCAATGGTGGTGGACAACACCAATGACACAATGTCATACTTGAGCAACAGATGTGGGATGTGGGGATGTGGCAGGGATTTCTCCATACACTGCAGTCCCATACTGCAGAGCACATATAACTACATGTTCATATCTGTAGTATGTAGCACACCCCTGCACCACAATAATATAATGATAAATGCATGGTCTGGACTGGTTGTAAACTGGTCTGAACTGGTCCAGCAACCAGTGGGCAACCACAACAGACTGGTCTATACCAGTCTGGTCTGTGGTTGCATGTAATTTTTGAAATATATGAACCAGTCCAGTTTGCAGTTGCACCCCAAGGTGGGCAAAAAAAGGACAGGACAGGACTTTCAAACACTAGCCAATAGTGAGGACCTATTTGGTACACAAAATTTCTACATGTCATGGAAAACATCTCTACAACAAGAAAATGTGCTTGAGCATGGTGCAAAAACACTGTACAAGCTATTGTTTATCTTATCTATAACATTGGCTAACATTGGGCCAATTTCCCAAAGGTCACATGGTGTCATAGTGGGGGAGAGGTATGATGGTTTATATACTGTATCTAGGTGCAGCTAATATATGGGAGCCTAATATGCAGTTCTTGACATGTCAAATTTCATGTGCTGACATGAGTGCAAAAGTTTGAACTGCCATATCTCAACTGTTTCTCAATTGATTGACTTGAAACTTCAACAGTGGGATCTCATGTACTGTAAGGTGCAGCCCAAGAGTTGGGATCTAATTCTTAGTTCTAGAAGCTTCAATTTCTGGGTGCCAATCCACATGTGAAATTCAGAACTGCCATATCTCAACCATATCTGTTACAACATTTTCCTCTTATGTTTACTTCTTATGTTTTGCTATGGACTGCTTACTCTTGTATGTCCCCTTACTTACAGGTGTAGTGCACCAGGTCAGGGCACGCAGAGTCCAGTGGGCTTGATCTGAGGGTGGGTATGGACAGAGAGAACAGAGGGGAGCAAGCACCTTGTGCATGGTTGTTTGGCTTCTTGGCTTTTGCAGGCAGACTGATGTGAGAGGCACAAAAGAGAATCTTCTATTGCTCTCCAAGGAGTAGCTAAGAAGTTTATATACAGGCAAGAGGCATGAGACATGATGAAAGGAAGTCTAGACCAAGAGAGATCAAATTATGATGAAAGGAGTGCATAAGGGGATAGCTGAAATATGATGCATTGCACATGCATGGGGACGAGTACAAGTCATGTGATTCCATGCTCAGCCAGATCACATACCTTACACTGGTTTTGTGATCTCTTCTGCCTTATCATGTGATCCATACACCCTCATATGATGTCATCTAGCTCCAATGACATCATGGCTGGCTGAGTGGCTCCACAATGACCTCATCTGCTCACCAAGCACTCCACAGTGACATCATTATGATGTCATTACCCCACAATGATCAATAATACCCTCAGTCAGCCATAAGTCTGACACAAGCAAGTATATGCCCCAAGCACCCTATTGGATGAAACTAGAGAGTCTAGAATAATCCCTATAGCTCATACTCAGCCTTGAACAAAGTATATAAGCCCCAATGTAGCATGGCAGTCATCAGACTGTCCATTTGTGATACTCTCCTCTTCCAGGGTACTCCTCATGACTGCTCTGTCTAAAGACTCCCCTTGCTCTCGAGGTACTCTTTCACAACTGCCTTGTTTAAAGCCCCTTCATTGCTCTGGCCTCCAGCATTTGCCTTTGCCTCCTGCAACATGTACCAGTCCCCATCTGGTACCTACTCATTGTTTGGCTCATCCTCTTGCTCAACATGTGACTCAATGCCTGTCATCTGTTCCCACCCTTGCCCACCTGCTTTCTGAGTCCTAAATGATCAGCAGTATGTGTCTTGACAGAAAATTTGTCCACCATTTTAGAACCTTCTCCACATCTGGTGGAATCTTTCTCCTAGTGAGTCACCATATCAAATGATGTGGTTCTGAAAATCCAAGATAAGAGCCACCAATGTTTCTGATCAAGGTTCACCAGGAAAGTGACCTGCTCAATTGCACCTCTTGCCAGCATTTGGTCCATATGCTGGTAAACCCAGAAGAAAGCACTGAAGGTATATTTCTTTGTGTCCTCAAAGCCCAGATTTACTTGTGCAGAGAAGGTGCTCACAACCTTAATAGATGGCAATTTGGCATGTTCAATGCTGAACTTCAAGAGGTCCAGCATTTGGTTATTGTGTTCACCATTCAGGCATTTGGGAGATGTGTAGGTCATAATGTTTTTGAGGTTGTCTGTTCCATTTCTCCCAAATGTTTGCAAACTGCCATCCCATGGCAAGGTAGCAAGTACTTCTAAGACATCATCAACTGTCACAAACCATTTCCCAGAAAGGGCCCTTGAAGGACCCTTCCATATCAGAGGAAAGGTGGGCCCTATGATGCCACCCTGTTCACATGGCCAAAAGGGGTCAGCAGAGGTGTCCACAATATCACACAGGGATTTTCACATGATTGATTCCAGCCACAATCAACATACAGCAAGCCCTACTTATTGGCAACCTATCTAGCAGTAAAGGACAACATCAGAGTGTTACTGAGTGGTTTGGGGTCCAGAAGATGCCAGAACACCTGGACTATGGACTGCACTGTTTGCATCATGCGTGTCTCAGATCCTGATTGTTTATGTCCGTTGATATTGCGTTCAGAACGCGTTGATCGTATCTTTCTGAAGATGTATTGAAGAAGCAATGAGTAGCATTGCTTCTGTCCCAGATGTTCCTGTACCGCCATGTACATCGCTTCCTTGATTAGGAAAGTACTTATGACACCGAGATTGCTACTAGGGAAGCACTTAATGCTTCCAGCACCAAGATTGTTCACATAGAAGCAACCTCACTTCTATGAGCCACCTTTTGCTTCTATAGCACCAACCAGTACTACAGTAGCATGAACCTTATCCCTGTAGGGCTATATAAAGCCCCCAGTTGTAGCAGTTGAGCCTTAAGCTTGACTTAGTTTGCCAATCCCAAACAGTTGACTCCTACCCCATCTGCAGAGCCCCTCTCATCTTATTGCCATACTCCAGAAGGATCTAACACTCCTTCCCCTCCATGAGTATTGCTTGCTTGACTCAAGCATATCTGCATTGGTAGGACGCATTGATAGACGTGACCATTGATCTTATTTAAGGCACTTTGGAGCCTTATTGCCATTTTCAGCGCACTTGGCAGAGCTTGAATTCCACCCAAATTGGTGCAGAAACCCCCTCAAACATGTGGGATATATATCTCCCTCAAACAGCTTCAATTCATATGACATTTATTGTCCCTGAATTGCCTGAATGAGGGCTAGGCAGCCCCATTGTTTTCATGAGATTTGAGTGAGAATTGGTGGAGCTGGACTCAAGCCACCTCCACATGTGTATTAGATGAATTACCACTCAAAATCATGGTCTATATCTATTATTTTTCCCTCATGTTGTACCCATGGGCTGTCTTGAGGCAGCCCCATAGTGTTTTTGACTCAAGTGTTGTGGTGTGCACCATTGTTTCCAGTGCAATTGGAGTCACAGCCAGCCACTCATTGCCCCTCTCACCTCTCCATTCTGACCATCCTTTGCCCTCATTCCCACCATGCCTGCTGTCTCAGCCACATCAGTCGTGCCGCTCCCTTCCAACTCATGTTTGGCCCTCCACACCCGCAGTTGCAGCCACGCCAGTCACACTGCCTGCATTGACCTGCCATCAGTCTTCATTGTGTGCCGCACTCCGCCATCAGCATGCCAACTCTGTTAGAATACCTCAAGCTCAAGTGGGATCTGGAGGACCTCATCGCCTCCTCGTCAAGACTCCACATGTGTGACCAGGAAGACATAGACAAATACTACCAGAGTTTCAGGGCAATCTGTGGCCCCTCGTCCATGCATGCCACCTGTGCTACAAAGATTGTGATGAGTCATTCTGGCTTGGACTCCACCCAGACAACCACTGAATGGTCTCTCAATGTCTCGGCCCCTGGCACATGAATGAACAGCAGAGGCACTTTGTCGATTTCTGAGAAGTGTTCAACACACTAGTCAAGATATTCTCTCAGCATCCTTGCAACATTCAGTGGGAATGCGAACTCGGTTCTTGCGATGAAGACGAAAACAAAGATGATTACATCTACCCCATGCTCACACCAGCTCCCGCCATTGTCCCTGCATCGCCCATCATCGCCTTCATGTCACCCACTCCCATTGCCCCTGCGGTTCCCACCTCATCCACCATTCCCATCACTTTGTTCACTGCTGCCATCTTTGACTCACCAGCCCCACCTGCCTCTGCCGTCCCAGCATCACTCGCATCCACCATCATCACCACCTCATCTATCCCTGCCACCTTAGCCTCAGCCTCACCCACCAATGTTTTAGCACCACCCACCACTTCAGCCCTTGCAGCCTCATCTGCCACCCCTGCCTTCATCTCATCTGCTCCCACGCCCTCAGTCATCTCATCACCCTCAGTCTCATCCGTTGCCTCATCCGCCGCTGTTCTGGGACTAGTCCCAGCCATTGCTCCATCCCCACCATCCACCGCCATGCCCTCCATCATCACCTCCACTCCGTCCACCTACGTCGTTGCCCCAGCTCCATTTGGCGCCACCTTCCTGGTCTCACCCTCAGCCTTTGTCTCAGCGCCAGCTGCCTTAGTAGTAGTTTTGCACAACACCAGCACCACAGCACCATCGCCACCTCTCATCATCAGCACCTCCCCAGAAGACCAAGAAGGCCCTGGCCACAAACTTAGCCACAACACACCACAGAAGCTGCCACCACACCACTGCTGCAGGAGAAGCAGCCACCGACGCTAACAGCACACTGCACACCACCTCCCACATCACCTCCCTTTCCATTTGTGCACTCTTGCCCATGTCTGCTGCCGACACCTGCAGTGGAGACGACCCCGCCACCACCATTGCAAGACAACAATTGCCACCACTGTCGCAAGCCACCCCATGCATCCTCCTTCTCAAGTCCTTGCCACCTATGCCTCTGTCTACGAACTCATGCTCACCACCTATGCCCCCGCTCCTTGTCCATGCCTGCTGCCAATGCCTGCAATGGAGACAACCATGCCACTGCCACTACAAGACAACACCACCACCATGCAGCCACCATCTCATCACCACCATCCTTGTCTCCATTGCCTCCATCTCCCATTGCCTTTGCCTCTTCCATTGTCACCATCGCCAATCACCACCTTCGCGCCTTCCAGCAGCACAAGCAGCCGCCACTGCCACCTCAGTTCAGATGCAAAAGGCTCAAAACACTTGCATTCAGACGCTTGACCAAGAACAGTCAAAGTTTCAAGCCCCTGGGAGGTGTAAGGTAGCCATATGGCTGGCCATGGAATGACATGTGGGAAATGCAATAGGACATGAAGCCTCCTCCTATCCTTTGCTGTTACGAACCAAGGCCAAGTCCTGGCCAAGGATTGTCCTATTTTACTCAAGAAAGACCTCTCTCACTTTACATTGCTGACTCCCTTCCATTTTCTGGGCTATCCCTCCTGTGGTACAAGATATTGCTATTGCAAAAGCACTCTAACACGACCAGGCACCGGTTTCCTAATCGGGTAATCATCGCGTGGCAGCCACATGGCCACCCAGCCACCATGGACCCGAAACAGTGGCACAAACTCTTAGAAACTGTTGCATAAATCATCTGACGTCATCAAGGCTCCAATGACATCATGGCTGACTGAGCGACTCCACAGTGACCTCATAGGCTCACTAAGCGCCCCACAGTGACATCATAATGATGTCATCGCTCCACAATGATCAGTAATGCGCTCAGTAAGCCTGAAACTTGGCATAAGCAAGTTCATGCCTCTGTAGTCCTATTGGATGGAACCAAAGAGTCTAGAATAGTCCCAGTGCTTTGTAATCGACCCTGTACACTGTATATAAGCCCCAATGAAGCATGGCAGTCGTCAGACTGTCCATTTGTGATACTCTCATCTTCCTGGGTACTCCCCTGCGACCGCTCAGTCTAAAGATTCCCCTCGCTTCCAAGGTACTCTTCAACGACCGCCTTGTCTAAAGTCCCCTCGCTACACTGGCCTCCAGCCTTCGCCTTTGTCTCTTGCAACACCTACCAGTCCCCATCTGGTACCTCCTCGTCGTTTGGCTCGTCCTCTTGTTCAACGCCGCCTTCGCCGCGTATCATCTGTTCCGACCCTTGCCCACCTGCTCCTGAGTCCACACGGATCAGCAGTACGTGTCTTGACATTTGCCACCTCCCTCTCATTCCAGGCCATCCACTGGCCACACACCACAAGCCACCTCATGTGTGACATCGAGACCTCAATCGCATCGCCCAGCCCTCGCCACTGGCCATGCGCGCATGCCACACCCCGCACACGCGACACATTCATGTCTCAAGCCTTTCATGACTGCCTCAACCATCTCAACCAGTCTTGATTCACTTTCATGCCTTTCATCTCTAGTACCTCTCTCCAGTATATAAAAACACCCTAGCTACTCTGTAGTAGAAAGAGTTCAGAATAGGACCCCTCTTTGCAACCCACTCCTCTCTGTCTGTGAAAAACAAGAAGGATGGTCAGAATGGGGAGGCAAGAGGGGTGATGAGTGGCTGGCCACAACTCCGATTGCACTGGAAACAATGTTGCTCACCACAACACTTGAGTCAAAAACACTATGGGGCTGCCTCAAGACAGCCCATGGGTACAACATAAGGGAGAAACAATAGATATAGACCACAATTTTGAGTTGTAATTCATCTAATACACATGTGGAGGTGGCTTGAGTCCAGCTCCACCAATTCTCACTCAATTCTCATGAAAACAATGGGGCTGCCTAGCCCTCATTCAGGCAATTCAGGGACAATAAGTTTTATGTGAATTGAAGCTGTTTTGAGGGAGAAATTTGCCCCGCACATTTGAGAGGGTTTTCTGCGCCGATTTGGGTGGAATTCAAACTCCACCAAGTGCGCTGAAAATGGCAATAGTAGTGGCCAGGGCCCATAACCTGTTGAATCGCGCAGTGATAAGGTAGATTAGATCATAGTAGATCTAATAAAAGTGATATTCAGTTTCTGTGAGAAGAAACTTCTTGTGTCATATTACCTAATAAAAGTGATACTACAACGCGTAATCAGCTACTGATAAGATTGTGAGATAGTAAGTACTTACTTCAGGTTTCTGTGAGAAGAAACTGAAGTATCTACTGTATGTACGACACTCTTAAGTATCTGAGAGTGTCCCTAATTATTTTGTCTGTAGTAAAGTATCAAATTGTTTTCATGATCACTATGTGCTAGCTACCGATTGTCTTAGATCACACTATCAATTTTGTTATCGCGTTTCAGCAACTGAGCTGAAACGCTTATGTGGTCCGGGCCTGTGGGCCGCCCGGACAGTTTGGGCCGACGCGTCAACGCTTCGGCTACGCTTTATCTCAACATGCATAGCAATACAGGATAACGCAGGTAACACGGGTTGGCGGTATCCGCGTCTCACTAAGCCGGCCAAAAGCTCGCAGTGGCTACGAGAATGGACACGAAGCAGAGAACGTCGAGGAACTGTCTGCAGATGACCCTATTCCTCCTCAGCCAACCTATGTCCAAGCGAGCCATCTTCACCATGCGAACGAAGCATGGCTAAGGAAGCTTGAGATACCGCCTATCTCGCTAACACCCGTGTCTGAAACAGTTACAACGCAACAGTTACCGACTACTAGTGATACCACATGGGCGTCATCGACAACCACATCGGCACCATTCGAGCTGAACTCCCCGTCAGCAGCTCTTTCCACGACTCCCGACGCTCGACCATCTACACCAGATTGCCCATTAATTGTTGAAGATTTACTTCGCTCCAACACCAGCCAGTACTAGCCCCCGACGCATCTACTCAGGAGGTACTCCTTAACTACAGCCCAAGTTACTGCGAACCCTTACCCCCATTTTTCTGCAGGGACTCAAGCCTGGGCCTCAATCACTCCGGCACTTTCAGTCGTCGAAAGTGCCTTCCTCTCGCATTGGGCGACTTTTTCATTACGGAGGTACTACTCGTAAACATTTCGTGTGGCGGCCCTTGAGGCTCATGCTTCGGCGTTTTAGGCCTTGTAGCACCCCTCGGTTACGGCGCTGCTTCTGAGCTCCTCCGTGGTTCGACGGCGTCCGGCAACTCAACCGATTTGCCATCTTCTCTTATGATGACTGAGGCGAACTTAACGCGTCTTGTCTCCAAACTTACAAAGATGCGCCGCGCGGCGCTGAAAGTGGACAGTTCCTAAGCATCCAAGGTCCTTACGTTAATCTACTCACAAGAGCCTTTACCTACCGTAGCCCCTCAGATACCCATGTGCTCCCACCGGAGCTCGACCGCGTCTTTCGCCGCGTACAGGACAGCGCACATTACATGCCCAACTGGCAGATGGGGGTGTGCATCGCACTCGCCGTCAGATGATACTCGACATGCGGACTAACTTGGAGAGGAGAGTAATAACATCCTCCCTTGGACCGTCTTGGGGTTCCTCCTTCGTACTATCCCTTTTGCCGCAGCCTCTATCGGGCAGGTCCACCATGCCATCCTCGCAGCATCAGCCTCTCCGACCGGGCGACCCGAGCGCGTCGCGATTAAAGTTCAATTACCAAATATAGCAGAGAGCGTGACGAGCGACCTGAGCGACATCCGCATACTACTGACGGCGGGGCGGCTCCTCCCTCGGGGGCTGCTCCTTGAAATAACGCTTGCTGTACTCCACGTCCCATCTTTATGCATTTCAAACGGCGTTGATGGTGATGAGACAGGCAGGTGATGAAGAAGGAACTAGCCGATGAATGCAATTACACGCTGGAGGCGACCAGCATGCGATCTTTCGGAAGCCCAAAAAAGCGTGGTGGCGACGCAAGCTTCAAAGCACAGTGGGAATGGGAGGGAAGCACAGACCGGGTGCTGGTCGTGGAACACGTAAATGGCCTCAGCGTCGGTGGGGACGAAGTGCATCATCTCCCTCAAGCGGAACGCAACGAGGTGCGCTCTGTACCCTGGCCTCGGCAATCGCAGACGCCGCCAAATCTAAAGTAAACCGGATACACGAAGATAGCCACACGATCTCTGCCTACACGAGACCCTAATTGGTCCATCTTTCTCTGGGACGCGAAAATGGGCCAGGTAGGAACACCCTTTCCCTCTCAGAAAAATAGTTGATGTCCAAGGCAAGGTCGAACTAGTTGACTTCGGCGCGACGCGTCGCTACAGCGCTGCATTTGTAGATGACTGGCCACGCCTGCTTCTCGCCGCAGCGCGGCACGACCGGGAAGGGTGTTTGCATTGGAGCTCGAAGCTAAGCTATCTCACCGGCAAGGAGAACGACGTCATTCCTCTCTTTCCATCCTTATCTGCTGTTCGACTGACCGGGAGATCATTAGGCAATGACGAATGCCCACGTCGAGTCCCTGCAGCTGCTCGCGACGCCGTTCCGCGAGGACACACCGCAACCGTTTGCGTTTGGGCCTGGTTCGACTTGGGCCGGTATCACCGCTGACATCCGGGAGCGCATCCCAATCATGCTGCGTCATCGCCTCACGCCACCACCACGCGAAACGTACTCCCTCAATAGGTGCGTAATGCCGAGCCCGAGCCCAGTTCCCTTTCCCCTAGACAGCGGTGGTTGACGTACTTTGTGGATAACAGAAAACTTGAGCGGGGCGTTCTTGCTCGCGTCGAGATTGCGGGTTACGGTGGACTGCAAGAGGTTGTGGGATGGTGTCATTGACAACTACAGTTTTTCCACGGACTTGTGATGCCACATGGAGGAATCACTCGCAAAGCACGGCAAGTTCTTCTGTTATGGCAACGTGAGACATGACCGTAACGTTCTTGACTTGACAATTATGAGGGGTGAGCATGACTGTTACGGGTCGTACCTCTGCATAGGTTAGGTTGCTATTACATCACTATCACATAGAGGATGACACCATGTCTTGAAGCAGGCGGTCGAATACAACAAAGAGATTCAATTCAGCTCCATCTCATCTGCGAGTCAGATCGCCCATGTTCCGGCCCCAGTGCCTCTATTACAAGATACACAATCGCATGCAAAGCTATTTTTTGATGGAGAGTGTAAAGGTGAAACTTGACTAGAAATGTAGTAATAAGAGCTTCAATGAGAAGCGCAATATCAGGGCATCATCGTGATGCCCTGATAAAGATCAGAGTACTCGCAGCCCAGGAGGGCACGCTACTTGCCCGTTCTCGCCCCGGTCAAGAACGTGGTTGCAAAGATCTATGAGTTTTCATTCATTGGCTCTGTGGATGCACTTCAGACCATCTAATGGAGCACTAGCGTTTTCGTCCTGATGGTCGCGAGGTACCTACCGGATCAGAAGGCGTCAGATCCTCTTCCTCAAATGATGGCCTGCGGTTTTATTCACCTAGTTTGTACTCAGAGAATAGTCGTATGATCGCCCGGTTCCCCGTTTCCAGAGCAAGCTGGAGCGGAGTCGCGCGCTTCTGGTTCCGTGCGTGGCCATTGGCGCCACGTTCGAGCAGGAGTCTTACAACGTCCGTATTACCCTTAGCGGCTGCTATATGCAATGGAGTGTCGCGTGCGTTGTCCCGTTTTTCTATGTTTGCACCACGCTCTAGTAAGAGGCGCACGACGTCGGGGTGTCCGCACGACGATGCTTGATGGAGGGGTGTCCAGGAACGCTTGCACCGTGCACGAAGATTCGCGCCACTGCTCAAGCAACAGCTGTACAGCCGCAAGCTTCCCTTCCTGTGCTGCTAGGTGTAGCGGGGTTTTGTGGCTGTCGGTCTGTGCTCCCACATCCGCGCCGCATACCAGTAAGGCCCGCATGACGTCTTTATATCCTCGAGACGATGCGTGATGGAGTGGCGTCCAAGACCTATTATCCTGCGCGTGGAGATTCGCGCCATGCTCGAGCAGCAGCTGTACGGTCACGACTTGCCCCCCCTGCGTGGCTATATGTAACGGGGTGCGGTAGTTTTTCGTCCGCGCTTCCATGTTCGCACCGCTCTCCAAGAGGAGCCTTGTTATGTCGGGACATCCAGTTGACGATGCGTGATGTAACGGCGTCCAAGAACCCTTACACCGCGCATGAACACTCGCACCATGCTCGACTAGTAATTGTGCAGCCGCGAACCTCCCCTCCTGTGCTGCTAAATGCAGTGGAGTGTCCTGCTGGTTATCCCGAGCATCCACCTCGGCGCCGCGCTCAAATAAGAGCTGAATGATGTCACGATGTCCATGAGACGAAGCGTGATGTAATGGAGTCCTGAACAACCCACACCGCGCATGAATGCTGGCATCATGCTCGAGCAGTAGTTGGGCAGCCGCGAACTTCCCCTCCTGTGCTGCTAGCATTAGCGGAGTGCTGCCGTTGCTAGCTTTGGCCCCCACGTCCGCGCCATGTGCCAGTAAGAGTCGTATGATGTCAGGATATCCTTGAAAGGTCGCATGATGAAATGGGGATCTGAAATCCTTATCCCGCGCATGAACATCCGCGCCGTGCGCGACCAGTAACTGTGCAGCCGCGAACTTCCCCTCCTGGGCTGCCAAATGCAGTGGAGTGTTCTGCTGGTTATCCCATGCCCCTACGGCCGCCCCGCGTTCCAGTAAGAGCCCGATCATGTCATGATGTCCACACGACGACGCATGATGTAATGGAGTCCGGGAGGAGCCACAGCGCGCATGAATATCAGCGCCATGTTCGAGCAGTACTTGTGCGGCCGCGACCTCCCCCCCCTGTGCTGCTAGCACTAGCGGAGTGCTGCCGTTGTTTGTTCGTGCCTCCACGTCTGCATCACGTGTTAGTAAAAGTCGTATGATGTCAGGACATCCTTGGGAGGTTGCATGATGTAGTGGTGATCTGGAATCCTTATCCCGCGCGTGAATGTTCGCTCCGTGTTCGATCAATAACTGTGCAGCCGCGAACTTCCCCTTCTGTGTTGCCAGATGCAGTGAAGTGTCCCCCTGGTTATCCTGGTCCTCCACGTCTGCATCATGCGCCAGAAAGAGTCGTATGAGGTCGGGGTTTCCATGGTAGGTTGCAAGATGTAGTGGTGACCTGGAACCTTTACCCCGTACATGAATATTGGCACCGAGCTGAAGCAGGACCTGTGCAGCCGCGAGCATCCCTTCCTGTACTGCTATATGTAGAGGAGTATTATGGGCACTGGTCTGCGCTTCAACGTCTGCACCGCGCTCCACTAAGAACCGTATGACGTCGGGATCTCCACGAGACGATGCGTGGTGTAGTGGCGTCCAGGAGAGCTTACACTGTGCATGAATACTCGCACCGTGCCCAAACAGTAGCTGTACGGCAGCGAGTTCTCCCTCCTTTGCCGCTAGATGAAGTGGAGTCTCCTGATCGTCGTCTTGTGGTTCCACATTCGCACCGCGCTTCAATAAGAGCTGAATCATGTCGGTGTGTCCACGTGACGATGCCTTGTGTAGTGGCGTCCTTCTGTACTTGCTCTGCGCGCTGATATTCGCGCCATGCTCGAGGAGCATTTGAGCCGCCGTAATTTGTCCCTTTCTGGCTGCTATATGCAGCGGTGTTTCGTGGTCGTCGTCCATTGTTTCTATGTTCGCACCGTGCTCCAGTAGAAGTCGTATGATGTCTGGATGTCCGCACGACGTTGCATGATGAAGTGGTGTCCTGCCGAACTTACTCTGCACGCTAGCAATTGCGCCATGCTCGAGCAGCAACCGAACGGCAGGCAAGCTGGCCATAGTGTGCTGCCATGTGCAACGTAGTAAAGTCGTTCTTGTCCCGTGCGCTGCCGTCCGCCCCATGATCCAGTAGAAGCTGCATAATGTCCAACTTCTGGCCACTGAACGGTGGGTATGTATCAGCAGCTAGATGAAGCGGTGTCTGGCCATTGTTGTCCCGGGCATTCGTATCCACATCCTGCTCGATTAACATCCGAGCAACGTCGAGGAGATCATTGGATGCCGCAACATGCAGTGGAGTTCGCCCATCGAAGTCCCGAAAATCCTGGCCGACGCAGTGCGGGAGTAGCAGCTGATAGACTTTGACATGCCTCCGACGTAACGCAGCGTGCAGCGGAGTCCCAAAGGCACCAACCCTAGCGACTAATTCCTGTGGGCGCTTCAAAAGGACCCTCTGTACAAGGGCGGAAATCCGAGCTCCGATACATAGTACAAGGCGGATGCTTCGAAGTCCCCAAGGTCCTTCGCCGCCCTCCAAGAAAGTTTTAGGTGTGATATCCATGCGCAAAAATGCGGCTTGTCAACGTCAAGCAAAGAGTCGATCCCATCCGATATGTACGCCATAACATTCTCATACTCCGCGTGAACGGCAACGTGTTTGGCGGCATAATCAGCGAGAGAAGACCTCTGCATCCCTTCACTGTCAACGACACGTTCTAGGCAAAGTAACGCGCCAATACAGGCTTGGGCCATGATAGTATGAGCGGGCTCGAGGTGGATATGATAGTGACGCAAAGTGTCCGCCCTTGCTCTGGCGAGGCGATCCGAGGTCAAAAACTCTTTGACCGAGAAATGAGATAATTGGACCACCCGGGAATTGTGGGATTTGATGACGGCAACCAAACTGGAGCATGTATTCATCACGGCCTGTTCGTGATCCCCACAGCCCCGATCCTCGTTCAGCTTGGGGATCTCACCGACAGCACTGAAATCACCCGCAAGGATTTCCGCTAGGTCCTGAACGCAAAGCGGGCGAACAGCCACCGTCAAGCATTGTAGGAGTCGAAGGGCATCTAATCTATTCGCCTCGGGGATTTCCCGTAGTACCTGCTCATAGGTATCGTCCAACGTCTCGGGCAACTCCTGGAGAAGACATTGCACGCTCGGCGCAAGACTGCGGCGTAGGGTTTCGATTTGGCAGACGGCCCATAGAAATCTATTTGAAAGCATGAGAAAGGAAGAAGAGCAGGGAACGACCTTCATACATTCCATCAGATTTGTCAGAGAGCGCCTTGATGGCCAACTTCTTATCCTCCTCCGGCCATTTCGTCATTCTTTGGTCAGAATATACAACGGAGCTGACATAGTGAGCAATATCATCCTTTTGCCCTTCTTCATCGTGAAGGGATAGGCACTGAGATGTCAAAGATCCAAGAACTTCTCGGATGTCGACCTCGGGACGACTGGCGATGGCGAGACGTAGATTTGGGAGGTGGAGTCCCACCAGATCCTTCACTAGCTCCAGGACCTTTTCACGCGGTGATGGGCCTACAGAAGCGTAAGGACACTCATCGAGGCCATCCACGAATGATGTAGACCGGCTCTTGTCTTGGAATTTTGAGCATGATGTCGAGACACATGTGTTAGTGATCTGTCACTGGGCAGCTGCAAGCCACATAAATGAGCCAAGTAAAACTCTAGAAGGATGTGGCGGAACGAATCAGTTTGACTGCTGAGCTGGACGAGGACAGATGTGAGGAAAGCTCGAGCATCTTGCTTTCCCGTGTCCTTGAAATCGAAGAAGAAATATGCCATGTGGGCCGACCCGTTGCTGGCGATGCGTTCGATATCCTGAATGATCACAGAGCTAGCGATGGTCGATAATATAAGCACTCCTGACAAGGCGGATCATACTGGGTGACATACGTAAGAATGCTTTTGCCAGAGCCCGCTATGGAATTGTTGAGATTTAAAACCCAGAAAATTGAGAAACATACGTTTTCCGAAGATCCATAACAAGGAGCCAGATTCTTTCCAATCCATGAAGGTGCAGCCTTGAGTGAACCACATTGTGGTGCCCTCGTGATGAGCATGGCGCGCAACGTTGTAATTTATGGACGGATCTGGCGGAGAGAGCCATTCTATAATGTCTTGCCTTACTTGGTCCCCTGTGAGAGTGCATCAATTAGTCATGAGCCTCTCCGGTCAACGTGACGGCATGGTAATGCGATCGCGTACAGTTCTGATGGCCAAAGTCAAACACGCCTGCTGTGGATCCACTGATTCTCCCAACACCTAAAGAACCCTCAGAATAGCGTGGATGGTTAAGTACGAATGATTTACTTACCACCAATGACGCGTTCTCTGACATTGATAATGGCGCTTTGTATTGCGTAGACACCCCTTGTCCTGCCCGGGGCTTTTCTTAGTGTGTGGTGCACCCCCCGCTTCTTGGCCTTGTCGACCACTACGTTGCTTTTGAACCCAGGCAAAGTCTTCGGGCCAGACACGGCGACGGCATCAAAGTCGTCTGTCTTTTGTTGTCTTGTTATCCCAACATCTGATACTGATTGAGAAAGACGGAGATAACCTGTTGGACTGGGTTTGCGCACCGTTTACGACACCGATATCCCTTACTCTTTCATCGACATCTTGTAGCATGCCCTCGAGACCCTGTAACATGCCTTCGACGCGCCTTACTCTGTCATCGACGACTTTCAGAGTGGCCCGCATGCCATGCACCTTGTCATCGACGCCCATCACTTGATTGCCGACGCCATGTATGACCCTCAGGGATTCTGCAGCTGCCGTCCCAGCTTCTTCCAGCGCCAATTTTTCAAGTCTCTTTAGCGCATCATCGATATCAGTCCTTCCCACCAGCTTCTTCACAAACGTTTCTGAAGAGCGGTAAGCCCGGAGGGATGTCCTATCACTTGGTATCAACTCACTTGCGCTACTCTGTTTCATTTCTCTAGTCGCGATGGCAAGGATGCCAATTAACTTCAGTCATGATCTTCACCATGACGTCCTTCATGCCTGCGCCCAGTGGGATCTCGAGATAGATCTCGAGCCGTCTGAACACAGTTTCGATGCGTCCGAAGAGGTCTGCGAGTGCATCTTGACTGGCGAAAGCCACCGTAGCGGCCTGAAAAATGAGGACGTCACAATCGCCCAAGGAAAAGAAGTCGTGTCACTTACGGAGAGGAGGACTCCTATGCCTGTAAATACCAACCACGCTGGCGGGTATACCTTTAGAACAAAATATCAGACCTTAGATTCTGGACGGCTAGTTTCGAATCGCCCGAAACATACCATGCCAACACCCCCAGCAACGGTTGCAGAAAATGCGCTGAGCACATTTACAGTCGGATTCAACCAATTCGTCCATTTGTTACCGCTGCCTCGAGGTTGAGAGGGTCCCGGGCCTTGCTCTCGAAGTATGGCGATAATGTCACCCGGAGAATGACAGGCTTTAAGCTTGCGAAATAGTGGATCCAAAGTAAGGTCCTTGCCAGTTTTTTCTTTATAGGATTCTAGAGCGTCGTTGAAGATAGTTTGATAATTCAAGTGTGAGGCAGCCCCAAGAGGAGTTTTTGACATCGTTTAGAGACGGTAAGGGGCGATCCAGGGAAAGAGGACGGGAGTCCTAGGATTCCGATTACAGAAGGGCGATGCACGAAATCCCCCATATGACATTTGCACGTTGGCCGAGACCACAGGTGTCAATCCACAAGCGTTCCTGGCGCCTTTCGGATGAGAAATAGGTTTCAAATCAGGGCACAAAGGTCGAAGGATGTCTGTTTCGAGCGTTGGGCGCAGATGACAATTTCTGTGCATAGCACAGAACGGACATGGTGAGCTTGTGCTAGCTGTGAGACTGCTAGAGACCGTGACTGCTGAGCGCTGAGTACTGCGTCTCGGATCCTTGAATAAGATCCTTTAGAACAATCATCATCTTTCCGCTCACATTTAAGCCATCCTCACGTGGAACTGTTACGTATGAGCTCCTGGGTTGCAAAAATAAGAACAGACAAAATCTGGTTGTGTAGCCAGACGAGTCTCCGATCAAACCAAAAAAAAAGAAAGAAGAAAACATTGGGCGAGACGTTCTTGGTATCGTCAAGGTTGCAGGCTACTATGGACTGCAAAACAGTGGGGTACGGTATTATTGGGAGCTACAAATCCTCTATGGACTAATGATGCCATATAAAGGGTCAAGCCGGTTCAAAGCCCAAAGGTCTAAGAAGTTTCTAGTATGTTTAGCAGAGCAGCAGGCAGTCTCGATCGAGAAAGATGCACGTATAGGTTATCTATTGGCCTGTCGACAGAGGTTAGAGGAACATCAGCTTCAAAGCTCTTTCTTGATCGCCTCTTTGGCTGGCGTCGACCGCGCGGAGTAAATCATGTCAGTGAATGGCCTTGGCAGCGTCAGCAATGCCCGCGACGATTAAGAAAAAGTAGGAAGAGGCGTACCCCTCGAACTTTAGAGCGATCGTGTACACAATGTAAACGTACAAAGTGATCAACAGACCAACGGGGCGTTCGTACCTTCAGAAACAACGTTAAACTCACACCGTATGATTGCACTCAGTGCCGCACGCACCACAACGATGCCCCAGCAAAGCACATCGTGCTGCCGACGTACATCGGGTCACGGAGTACGTTGAACGGAAAGCCCTCGACGCGATGATCCATAAGGATACCGAAGTAGTCGCCCAGGAACGTGCCCGTGA
Source organism: Russula earlei (assembly GCA_025769875.1). Classification (NCBI taxonomy): domain Eukaryota; kingdom Fungi; phylum Basidiomycota; class Agaricomycetes; order Russulales; family Russulaceae; genus Russula; species Russula earlei. The sequence continues at coordinate 128,331 of JAGFNK010000074.1, read as the reverse complement.
CGCCGAGCGCCCATGTTGAGGTCACAACGAGGGTCTGCCCAAAGCCGAAGAGCGCAATGGGCACGAGCGAATCGAGCGGGGCCGGGAGGAGGCGCACGCGCGGCTGTTCCAGTATTGCGTTCTTGAATCTGTGGGTCGCCCTCGTGAATATACATCGTCCCGGAACTTATAGAGGGGGGCAGAAAGGGAAACGGGAAAGGATGGGTTAAAAGGAAAAGAACGCGGCAGCTCACAGGGTGTCCCGCAGCAAGCCCGCGCTGAAAATGCACACGGCGAGGAAATAACAACCCAGACGACGGTTTCCGCCGAAAAGGCGGGTGATCGTCCTGTTGCGGTATTCTTACATGTCGTCGGGCAATCATCAAGTTCAAGCATTAGCGCGGGCGTGGGATGTGAGGGCGCAAACGGACGCGGCTTACCGTTTCTCGCGACGACGTTCCAAGCTGTAGGATTGAACGCTATGGACCCCAATGCCAGGAAGAGGGACGGTCGGGATGCATCGAGAAGGGCATTAAGAGACATGATAAGTCGTAGTTGAGGTCGTGGTCGAGGACAGACCAGCAAGACGTGGCGTGGCGAGATCACGTCTTCGCTTTGGAGGTCACTGAACTACTTTACGTATGAAACATATATTTTATCAAATGAATGATTGCGTGCGTTGCGTACGCTATGCACACTGCACTTGTTGGAATTCCAATGTCTTGGGCTTACTCTCCGACACGACCAAGGTAGTCCAAAGATAAGAAAGGTAGCTTACAAGTACGGTTCATCCTCAATACCACCCAGTCCGCCCGCGCGCAGGAGCGCTAGAATACTCTTGGCTCGCGCTCAGTGTGACGCCTCGGCCGACGCCAAGATCAAAACCCGATCGTAGACCGAACATCGCGGGATATCAGCGACATCATGACTCGACGTCCTCCGCATCCAGTTGGATATAGTCAACGAAGCCTACCGGACTGCGACGATTCAAATAAGCTATCACTACTGATACTGAAGCGGACTACGAGGACTTACGATCCGGAGCGGCAGCTGAAACACCACGAGGTGGACCTTGTCGGGCGTGGACGCGGGCGGCCCATAGGGTCATCCGTAATGTAGGCCGCAAAGTCCGGCCGGGTGGATGTGATGAGGTATACGATGGACGGGACAGCAGGATCGTGGGCTCCAAACCCATGGTGCGGAAACGCAGGCCCAGCACCGAAACCGCCACGGTGCGGGAACGAGGGAGCACCGAACGGCGTATGGGTAAGACCGTTCGCACGACCAATACCCGGCGGGGGCAACAGCGAGGGGCGCCAATCCTCGACCTGGTAGTCGTCGATGCGCAGGGACCGTGTAACTAGTTCGAAAGATGGTCAACAATTATGACTGCGTCGCGTTCTGAGGCCGGAAGGTAAAGGTTTTTCGGACGTACCAATAATGAGGTCCTGTGGCTTGATGCCATGCGTCGAGGCGAATGACGCGCCACGCGCGACAAGGAACTTCCAGGTATCGTTGACGGAGGCCAACTCCATCTCATGATGTACGAAGACTGTTGCATTCCCACGCGGTGGCAGCGCGACGGGCCAGCTCTCCATCTCATCGGGGATGAGGAATGGCGTTGCAGGTTGGCGTTGCGGGAAGCCGCTGTTGCCGCTAGGCCGCACGAGCATCAGGCCGTGCGTCCTGCCAACGACATCCATCTTCTCCTTGCAGTCTTCGTCGCTCTGGATGTTTCCTAGCCGTACGAAGTTCGCAAAGTCTGTCAATTCCCCCGGAATATACCCATAATCACCCGCAGCAAGGGCGTTGGCTGGAGCGCGCGAGTGCCATGTCTGGTCGTGCCGCGATTGTTCGATGCAGAAGGCCCGCAGAGAGTGAAGTGTAGGAGGGTTGTCTACATCCACGTCATCGAGGAGGTCTTCGAGTTCAGGTGAGAGACTAGGGCCTTCTCGACGCCGCGGCAGCAGAGAGTGCAAAAGGCCCTTGAGTTGCTTATATTTCTGAGCAATTCATCAGCTTATAGTGCTTGAGACCCCGCCGCACGATACGGACATTGAGAGTCTTCGATGACTGACAAGATCCAGCTTGTAGAGCAGCTTCTTCTGCATTCATAAGCTCTTGCAGGTACTACGAAAACCTTTCTGGGAACTCAATCATAGCGAGAGGACGTCGGTCACACCTGAAGCGCACGGTCTCCAAGTGATTCTTCAAGGCCATAGTTGCGTGCCGTCACCCATCCGTCTCGTGGCTGTGGCAACCCGACGATGATGTTGTTGTCGCTGTCGAGACTGTAAGTCGCGTGCTGGTAAAAAGTAAGCAACCGATACGCGTAAGCCATCGGGATGTCTTACGTCAATGAAGTCTTGAGCATCACTCTCAGATAGAGCCAACTGCTGTTGAGCGTGCGCAATGGCTGACTGACGACGTGTCAAGGCGTAGCAAAGCCGACAAAAACTCAAGTAGACTAACAGCAATGCCCCTATACTAAGCCAGCTCTCAACACTCAGGGTAACCGTGTGGATTGAATAGTCATGGCTCACCGTCTTCAATATAAGGCAGGCGCAGTCTGCGAGACTACGGGTGGTGAGCGCTGACCGCATGTTCGAAGCAAGATCACGACACTGCACTGCCTCACGATCGACAAATTAACTGATGCGGAAAGCAGATATCTCTGGTACGTACCACTCGCCAACAGAATGAAAGGTGTTTGGGCCATGCCGTCGGAATAGCCAAGGATTTGGGGCAGATTTTCGTGACTGCCGTGCGATGCATCAGCAACTGATGCGAACGGACAACCTGGCGAAGACGAACTGGAGATTTCTCAACATCTTGATGTCCCTCACCCATTGCTGGTTTTCAATCAATCAGCATGGCGAAAAACATATGTACTTGACTCAGCACACCTTCAAAGCATGGTCTTTCATCCCGTCGTACCTCTTGATGGTCATTTTCTGACCCCCAGCCTGGGCCTCGGACGTTCCTGAAAACCAGCCAACGGCTTTACGATTTGCCTTTCGTACGATGACGTCGGATTGGTGATATCTGCGGAACTAGGGTCGCGTGAACTAGAGGGCAACTCGTTATATGGACACCATGGTCGCACTCCAAACTCATCAGTGTCTCCGTTGATGTTGGCGAGGAATTCCTCTTCCTCTGTAGGCACAGGGGTCGCCGGCGGCGACGACTCTGACTCAGGTTCAAGAGCCTCTGTGTCTGCGTCGATGAGGGCAAAGGAAGACCCAATGGAGCCGCGGGATTGTTTCACGACCTCGAAACTTGAGGCCGAGAACTCCGATTTGGATACATTCAAGGATGATAGCACTTCCGAAGCCTCCGTCGGACTTGTGACGACATCTTCGTCGGTGATTCTCGGGGCCTCTTTCGAGGAACAGCCGCTCATGATGCCCATAGCATAATGTATCTCTATCAACGAGGAAACCTGATCTCTCCCACACTCAGTTTTCACGCTCCTCATGGAAGGAACCCGGGCGACGCACCTGGAAGGCCATGGCCGCATCCCTGAGTTGTTGGTCATACTGCATCAGCTCGTCCTGTATGCTCGCCTTGGCCACAAATCGGCTGATCCACTTGGCTTGCGCCGCCTTGAGCATAAAGTCGCGGATCGACAGCAGCATTCTGTGAAAGTCAAAGGGAAAACAAAGGTGAGGCAGGAGATGGAACCACCCGTTGTCGGGGCCGAGAGGAGCGGGCGACACTCACGCCTCGAACTCGCGTATGTTCTCCAACAGCGACTGCGGCGCCTCTTCCCACTTTCCCTCCATGCGCTGTCCGACGGCCACGAGGAGGCGCGCAGCCCGCTGGGCGAGACGGATGCAGTCCTGTTGGTTGGCCTTGATATCCTGGCATTGGCATGTAAGCGGATGGGAAGCGAATCCGGGACAAGCCAGACAGTTAGTTGCTCACGGAGATGATCTGGAGTATCGAGAGGAGAACAGTCGTCGCCGCCATCGTGGGTGGGAATTGTAACATGCACGAAACGTTGGAGGCTATCTGGGCAGACGTGACCATCCAGTCAAGGGCATTGTTGCCCGTACTACGTCTGATCGCCCTCAGAGCCATGACGGACACGCTCTTCCTCTCCAGATGTTGTCAATCGCAAAATTACGGCAACCAGGACCGCTGGTCGGTTTATGTCGCCCTAGCGACGGGAGATGTGAGCCTCCCATCGCATCGCTGACTGAAGGTCACCTCGATTCGATCGGTACCACACCGAGAGACTTGTCAAGTGATTGAACTGGGACATGAGGGGCACAGGTGCTGCCACTGGCGGTAACTTGTCCAGTTGTTGGGATCAGCTCCAACATTCCTCAAACAACCTCTCCTCCTTTTCCATTCGTGCAATGTAAGTACGAGCCTCTTCCTCTCCCATATCCCCTTCCTCCCGAGCGACATCTGCCAACGCAGCCCGCACGCCGGCTGGCATTTTATTCGATGACCTACGAGTGGTAAACATACCCTCGCCCGCGGAACCAAGAGAATGAACACACCCAGAAATGTACACCCAAGCGCCCTTATCGTGGACAAGCTGCCAGACGCGCTTCGCATCCTGCTTTATGAGGTCTTGCACATAGACCCGCCGCGTGCCTTCGGGCCCGTCCCGTGAAACAGCGACGCGATAGGTGAGGTTCCCCGACTCTGCTAAAGTGGTCCATTCGCGCGTATAGTGCGCGTCCTTTCCCGAACTGCGATGTCCGAAATACAACGTATTTTCACTCGCACCCAGACGCACACGAGCCTCGAGTATAGCCCGAGCAGGTGCTACTCCTGTTCCCGGTGAGACACAGATCACGGGTGTGGTCAAATCCCGCGGAAGTGTGAGCAGGCCCTTTGTAATGCCAATCCTTATGTTCGCTCCTACACAAGGGACGCGGCCAGACGTTCAGAGAAATGGGAAGGCAAACGAAACAAAAGATGGTGTGTACCAATGGGAAGCCTGGCCAGAAAGGACGTGCCCGCACCCCGCCTGCGTGCTTTGAGTTTGGTCTTAAAGTCGATGATCGCAACACACAGGTGCACTTCGTGCGGATGCGCCAAGGACGCGCTCGCAATCGAGAACTCGCGCGGACGTAGAGGCGGGAAGAGGTCGAAGATACGGCCACGCGGCACGCGCACGGAGCGAAATTCACTCAGAACTTCATGGATCGTGCGGCGCACTCGCGTTGTATAGTCGTACAACTCCTCCTGTTTGGCCATAAATATAGGAATGTAGACCAGTCCCGCAGGAGGCAACGCACCGCGCCTTGGGGCGAACTAAATTCTTCAAGCTTCTCGCGCTCCCGCTCATCAGTGGCGAGATCTTTGAGAAGGCGGAAGAAGGAGCGCTTAGGGACTGAATTGATGTCGAGATGACGCGTAAAAAGGGCACGCAGAGTCGAAACCCGAGGAAGATGGCCCGGAAGACTTTGGTCTGTGGTAGTAGATAAGTAAAATTAGACAAACGGTGGGGATATAAACGGGCCCTCAAAATTATGTTGGATTCGGAAGGGATCATCAGCAGAATTGGACCAGCCGAGGCGTGTGAGGAAGGAATCGACATCTATGGGAGACGCCTCCGGATGAATGACGGCAACGTCTCCTGGGTCATAGCTGTATTCATTGCGTCGATCTCCCTGGCACCTGGCACAAGATGGTGGCTTACGCGATGTCATCCTGACACCGAAACTCGAGATGCCGGACATCCTGAAACCAGTCATCTGCAGATATGCGGTCCTTTCTAGTGAGTTCGAATGTGTGATATATATCATCGCTGAACAATGGATCTGGTTCATCCTGAAGTTCTTCTGTGGTGGCTGACAGAAGAGTCACTCTCGACATCGGTATCTCTTCGGTTGATGGGGTAAGGTGTAAGGGCAAAGGAAATAGTCTCAACAGGGCCTCCGTTAGGCTAGAGACCCAGGGTTCAAATGCGCCATCGATTCTGAAGGATAATCAAAGGCATTTATCATCAGGTAGTTCAAGAAGGCTGACTGACGTACCCGAGTGTGTGTTGAGTATCGCCTTCGCCACGAGAACAGATGGCAGTGGCACCGAGATGTTCCAGAAGCCTGCTTAATTTCTTCGCCGGCCAGCAAAACTTTTCATAAGAAGAGTCTCCAAGGCCAAACACCGCATAATGGAGGTCTTCAAACAAGTCGTCGGGCAGATCGGAGCGTAAGAAGCTCCTCCACATCGGGGTCATCGTCCGGGGTTCCTTTCCAGTACCAGAAGTTGACACAATAAATATAACGACGCTCTCTGACACAATCCCAGACTGACAAAGATTAGTGATGCGACAATGGATGTCAGGCGAGTATGGGGTCATACGAGGGGATATTTATCGACGCTGAAGACATTGCATTTGAAACGCGCCCTCCGACAATGATGAGCAACTCTTCCCGCATAATCTTGAGCGTTCCCTGTCTCTGTGGCGTATATGATGGTGAGAGCAGGCGTCAAGTCAGAGGCCGTGTGGCGAGAGGGGGGGTACGAAGTCATTCCTTGATGGATCGACTTGACATGAAACCTCCTCATTCCTCTCTACTTAACACACAGGATCGGCACCTGCCAGTTGCTATGATGTCCCATGGCCTCATTGATTCGATCACCCATCCGTAGTACTTCCTCCTTGTTCCCATCGGTTGACGCCCATCCCTTCCAAGCGTACCTGTTTGATCTACTGCACAGCAATGTAATGATGGGCACAACCATTTTGCCCGCTATCCAAGCCATGCCGATAACTGGATCCGTCAGTCACCTCGGCCCTGCGTCGAAGCCCGAGTGCACAAAGTGTGTGATGAGGACGGCAAACAGACACTGTGACCATACATGCCGCCGTGAGAGCGCGACGCGTCCATCACCAACACTTGTAGTAATCGTGGCGTTTCATGACATGGGAGTCAAATCCTTCCCATGCGATCATGATGGGCTCTCATCCCAATGTTTGGACACCTTACTGTATAGACTCACTTGACGCTTCCCCCCCGCCCCCCCCCCTCTCGTACAGACGATACTGCCAATGCCTTCGAGTTCAGTGCCTCTGAGACTACATCGCCGTGGTTGGACATCATGATGGAATTGTGAGGAGGCACAACCAACATACCTATGCTTTCTGTTGGCGTCTTCTACCCATGGCTGGCGATCCCGACAATCAAGGCATGAAACGGCAAGCTGTCACCACAGTGCATTTTATGAGGAGTGCAATGATATGATGTGGCTTCCAGAGCAACGTAAGATACTTATATGTACGTGGTGCCACTAGTGCCAATGTTATAAGAGGTGCCTAAACGACCCTAGGCTTCGCCTCTCGATCCCATCCCTAAGCCTACAACATGGTCAACTTCCACGATCCCGCCGTGATTTTGCAGGACCGTTGTGCGTAAGCCGTCCCCGTCCAGGCCTCAATATGATCCCACCAAACCCTTTGTCTGTTAGTTGCAGTTGTCAAGTTCTGGCATGTCGTGGATGGCCTCTACATGTGAGTCTCCTTGTATCGACCTCTTGCTTCACATAACTCTACTCCATTAGTTGGGAATTTTTGACCAATATCTCCTATGACTGGGACGTCATCCGAGGGCGTCGACGTCACGGGTGGACGATATGGGTCTGTAGTGACGTCCCCTCTCCAGCGCTACGCTGATTTGTCACCTCTGTAGATCTACTGTCTTACCCGCCTCGCCACTCTTGCAGCTGTGATCATCAACATAGTCATTCTTGATGTCACGACCCCAATCAATTGTCATGTATGTCTGTATTATGATCTCACGTCTACCTCTGACTGACTGGTCATGATCCAAAGGCTTCATTTGTCACCCAATTCGTGAGAACTCCCTCAAATTTACCTCAAAACATCACGCTTAGTACCTTGTCATGTCCCTTTAGATTTTCGCCTACCTGTCCCTTGCTGCTGCTTCATTCCTGATCGTAATTCGCATGTGCGTCCCCGATTGCCAGTGCAAACCTCTACCGCTTCATCGAATAGGTACTCACGGAGCTGTTTAGCATCGCCATTTGGAGCGTCGATAAGGTCGTTTCGTCGATCGCAGCAATCACATGGGTTGTCAACGTTTCATTCCTTATCCAAGGCAAGTCTCTCACCCACAGTCGATTTGGGTACTCGACACCATTTTGACTTATTACTACATCAGGTATCTTGAGGGTGAGTAAATTAGTTCAGCTTTTGTGAACCTCCTGGACCTTTCGTCCGCAGATTCGCTCCGCATGGGTACCTGGTGGCTGCATAATCCTCAACACCAGGATTAGCAAACTTAATATCACCGTCACGCTCGTTACAGACATCGTTTTATTTCTTATTATGCTCTTGGGCTTGCTGCGGTTGCGTCTTCATCGAGGTGGTACCATGGCGCTGGGACGCCTCCTGTGGAAGCAGGTGGGGTGATGATGCTTTACTCTGACTACCTTACTCTCCATTTGCTGATGTACTTTCTGTTTATTAGGGTGTCATCTGGTTCTTGATCGGCGCCGCTGCAGAGGTCCCAGCCATGGTAAGTCCGATTATTTTCTTCCACTTCTCGCACCTCCTCATGACCAGTTTACGCGTAGGTGTTTATCCATTTGAACCTGAACGGTATTTTTTCTCCTTCTGGTCCAGCAACGAGGGTTGATTGGAACCTCAGATCCGCTTAATCTCGTATGTTTATCTTCCCGCGCGTCGGGTGTTCCCCATCCTTTTTTTGCAATAGATGTTCCAGGTTCCTTGCTTGATCACAATGGCCATCGCTGCTACCAGGATGTATCGCAGTCTAGCAGAGTTTTTATCCTCCGATATGTGCGGTATCTACTCTTTGCTACTCCTCGCACTCACAGTGTTCCAATGTCTGTCGTAGTTTAAGCGAAGGCACCTCTGAGATTGATCTCACAATCCCAAACCGGATAACTCTCCCTCACGCTCCCGTCACCCAACTGGAGATGGCCATGTATACCGCTCACGAGGAATACCTGAAGTCCTAGATCTCCCGCAGATCAGCGTGGGTGAGAGGATGCGGAACAGCCGTCACACAGGATACGAGGCATCACTTCGAGCTCGCACCCAGTCACGGATGTTGACTAGCTTTGAAAAAATTTCTTCACTCAATGGGAGTGTTTCAATGATTTCCATGTTGCCGTGTGTGAAATGATATTACTAGCATGTATATGTATAACTTGAGGCACGACAGCTATTTGGATGACCGGCAGGCGGCAGGGTCAACGGTCATGCGAGTATTTGAGATTGGAAAGAAAAAAATTTACAGCTCTTCGATCATCTGTCACTGTTGCACCTACGCGCCATCAAACCCCATCATCCTGATGTACCTCCGCGTATGTAACCGGGATCGTCACTGACGTACTAAACACCACATATAATCGAGAGCCAATGCGGTCAGCGAATGTCAACGTTCGGGTGCAGTATCTACTCCAAGGTGATGATGCAGCCATATCAAATGTCGTTTTTTTGGGCCCTCGTGATCGCTTCTATCGTCGACGGAATGCCATTTGAGGACAAGTGGGTATGTTGTGGCCCACGTCCAGAGGTTACCTGAACGCAGACGGGGCCTCAGTAGAGATCGAGGTACATACAATGACCAATCAGATTGGGGCGGGGGCATTGGATGACAACGCCTCGAGACAAATCACCTCTTCCGTGTCGTTTAGGACAACACTACCAGTTCCTCCTTTCGCCCCTCGCGTCAGCCAGCACTGTATGCATTGCAGTAGACTCAAAATCATCAATCAACATCTGAACAGACCCCTCGTTCCTGTCCCTCGCCCCTCTTCGTTGCGAAGCACGTTGATGTAGATTGCGCTCACCGCGGCGCAACAACCAAGGCATCGTCGCAAGGTCGCTCCTAGTCCTAATACCATTCCCGCACAACTGTGCTTGCATTCTAGAACGATCGCGTGATGCCGCCTCCAGTCGAGGGTATTTAGATCAGTGCCATTGGCAAAAGGTGTGCATCCCAAACCCATCATCTTTCCTGTCTTCAACTATCGCCCACGTGCCAGTTTCATGGTCAACTTTCAGGATCCCGTCGTAGTTGTAAAGGATTTTCGTACGGCATGCATTTGGGGTCTGGCCCTCGAGCTCGGAAACATCCTAACGAACACGCCTGAATAGTTGCACTCATAAACTTCTGGCACGTCGTGAAGGGCCTCTTCGTGTACGTCTGCTCCGCCGCGTCGATATCTCCCGCTCTCATCCCCCTCCCTCCTTCCAGCTGGGAGTTCTTCACAAATCTTGACTACGAGTGGGATATTATCCGAGGGCGTCGCCCCTTCAGGTGGACGATATGGGTCCGTAACCGCTCGCGCTTGTTGGTTCTCGTCACGCTGGAACTTTGACTAACTTACATCGTAGGTATATTCCGTTGCGCGCATTTCTACCCTTGCAGCCGTCTTCATTAGCTTTGTTACTCTTGACGTGACCGCTCCGATCAACTGTCAGGTAGGTAATAGCGGCTCTCAAGTGTGCATCATCACATGCGCATTCTGATTGGCTACGATCCTGAGGTCTGGGTCACGTTTCGAAGTTGTAAGTCCTATTATATCCTCCCACCTTCGAGGAGGGAATAAGTCACTCCATTTTTCGTGTAGATCTTTAGCTACACGGGCATTGCCGCCGCTTCACTCTTGATTGTAATCCGTGTGTACGTCGTCCTCTTCCATTCTCGCGCTATCTTTCCCCTCGCTCATCGAGGCTTCCAGCGTCGCCGTTTGGAACAGAAACAGGATTGTTGTTGTCATCGCGGCCGCTTTATGGTTGGCCGATATTGTAACCATCATCATAGGCATGTCTCGTCCCATCGCACTCCTCTCCAGAATGTCCTCAATCTCATTCAAAACGTGTTTTTTTTTTTTCTTTCTCAGGGATCGCGCGGGTAATTATTCTCAAACCCTTTCATTATTTATTGAAGGCCATTCCACCTGCAGCTCCGCGCTGTGTATTTCCCGCTTCGAAAAACCTGCGTTGTGCTCAATACCCACGTAAACACACTTAACATCCTTTTTACCCTCGGCATCGACATCCTCTTCCTTCTTATCATGCTCGTCGGGTTGTTCGACATGCGCCGTACCGAGGGTGGCACGTTTGGTATCGGACGCCTCCTCTGGAATCAGGTGGGATCGTGGAGGTCCCATTGGTCTGTTCTCGATGTCCGCTGACGTGTTCTCTATTTGCAAGGGTGTCCTTTGGCTCGTAATTGCCACCATCGCAGAGTTCCCACCGACAGTAAGTCCTGGATATTGTCTTGAGCATCTGCATTCGCTTATAGAAATGTAACCTTAGATCTTTATGCTCTTGAATCTGAATGGTGTTGTTTGCTTTCTTTCCAGTATTTCATGAGGAACACCGGGCTGACTTTAGTCTTGAAAATCACAGGTCCATTCAACCTCGTACGTCGTCGTCTTGTGCGAAAGTGGGGAAGCTCACATACCCTTCCGAAATGTAGATGTTTCAGCTTCCTGGGCTGGTCACGGTTGTCGATCGCTGCAACGCGGATGTATCGCTCTCTGACAGACTTTGTCTCCAGGTCCACTAATATGTACGACTTTCTTCCCTTCTTCTATTCTCCACTGCTTACGGCTGTCGATGACTCCACAAGTCATTCCGATAAACCCTCCAAATCCAGCATAGCAATTCCGCCAAGAGGACGAAGCATAACTCTTCTGAAAACAACACTGGCAGGGTTGCAGTGACCGCAGTGACCGTTGACACTTCCTACGAAGCGGTTTCAATGTCACGGATAAGAAACAGTGTCACGGGCGGGCAGTCACCTCGCCAGCTGAGCAGCCCCAACGAAGTATGAGGACGAGGACAGATCGTTGAGTCGGAGGCACAGTTTGTTAACAGCATGCAGAATAACTGACCTTTTCGTCTTTATTCGATCACTGGATTGTAGATTTACGGATATAGCTATCAATGGGTCAACATGTGCGTGGCCCGTGGCCAAAACAGGACCGCATTGCCTTAAGAGTTAAGCAAAGTGGATGCTTTATGCTCGGACATGAAGGATACTGTTATTCATTTTTGATCTCGGACTGGACCCTCGTGTTCTGAGTATTTCTGAATTGTCTCATATCCAAAGCACATCTACATAGTCACAATGGGAAAAGGTGAGCCATGCCTTGGGTCGGAAGTAGTTCAATGAGCTCTCCTTATATACACCTTGATGCCAGCGAATGTCAACGTTCGGGTGCAGTATGCTACTACTACAGGTGAGCTAGCCATATCAATGTCTTTTTTTTCTCGTGATCGCTTCGGAATACCATTTGAGGACAAGTGGGCATGTTGTGGCGCACCTCCGGAGGTACTGAACGCAGACGGGGCCTCAGTAGAGATTCGAGACATTTGGCCTTATATACATACAATGACCAATCAGATTGGGGCAGGGCATTGTACTAGCCGTTCAGGACATCACTACCACTGTCTACCAGTTCCTCTGTACGCCCCTCGTGATTTACAACGACCGTAGGGTCGGTTCCGTGCCGTAGTCCGCTGCACGCGTGCGAGCTCCTCAGTTTTCTAGGTTGGACAGACTCAAATCATTGATCTGATCAGACCCTGCCCTCGGCCTCATACAGATAAGGCAGCTTCCGAGGCGTTCCTGTCCCTCGCCCCTCTTCGCAACACGTTTGGTTAGTTGATGCTGTTTGCGCTGCCGCGGCGCGACAACCAAGGCATTCACGTCGCCAGCCGATCCTAGCCCTAATACTACCATTCCCGCACAACTGTGCTTGCATTCTAGAACGATCGCCTGATGCCCGCCTCCGAGTCCAGTCGAGGGTATTTAGGATCAGCGCCATGTGATGATGATGGCTGAAGGTGTGCATCCCAACTCCATCAATTCAAACTTTCCCGTCTTCAACTATCACTTACGTGCCGGTTTCATGGTCAACTTTCAGGATCCCGCCGTGATTGTAAAGGATTTTAGTACGGCACGCATTTGGGGTCTGGCCCTCGAGCTCGGAAACATCCTAACGAACACGTCCCAATAGTTGCACTCATCAACTTCTGGCACGTCGTGAAGGGCCTCTTCGTGTACGTCTGCTCCGCCGCGTCGATATCTCCCGCTCTCATCCCCCTCCCTCCTTCCAGCTGGGAGTTCTTCACAAATCTTGACTACGAGTGGAGTATCATCCGAGGGCGTCGCCCCTTCCGGTGGACGATATGGGTCCGTAACCGCTCGCGCTTGTTGGTTCTCGTCACGCTTGGAACTTTGACTAAATCACATCGTAGATATACTCCGTTGCGCGCATTTCCACCCTTGCGGCCGTCTTCATTAGCTTTGTCACTCTTGACGTGACCGCTCCGATCAACTGTCAGGTAGGTAGTAGCGGCTCTCGAGTGTGCGTCGCATTCTGATTGGCTACGATCCTGAGGTCTGGGTCACGTTTGAAGTCGTGAGTGTCCTATGTCCTCCCGCCTTCGAGGAGGGAATAAGAATAAGTCACTCCATTTTTCGTGTAGATCTTCAGCTACTTGGGCATTGCCGCCGCTTCACTCTTGATTGTAATCCGTGTGTACGTCCTCCTCCTCCATGCTCGTGCTGTCTTTCCCCACGCTCATCGAGGCTTCCAGCGTCGCCGTTTGGAACAGAAACAAGATCGTTGTTGTCATCGCGGCCGGTTTATGGTTGGCCGATTTTATAGTCATCCTCATAGGCATGTCTCGTCTCCGCCCTCCTCTCCAGAATGTCCTCAATCTCACTCAAAACGTGATTTTTTTTTTTTTTTTCTCTCTCAGGGATCGCGCGGGTAATTATTCTCAAACCCTTTCATTATTCATTGAAGGCCAATCCACCTGCAGCTCCGCGCTGTGTGGTTCCCGCCTGAAAGAACCTGCGTTGTGATCAATACCCACATAAACACACCTAACATACTTTTTACCCTCGTCATCGACATCCTCTTCATTCTTATCATGCTCGTCGGGTTGTTCGACATGCGCCGTACCGAGGGCGGCACGTTCGGTATCGGACGCCTCCTCTGGAATCAGGTGGGATCGTGGAGGTCACATTGTCTTTTTCCGATGTCTGCTGACGTGTTCTCTATTTGCAAGGGTGTCATTTGGCTCCTACTTGCCACTATCGCGGAGGTCCCACCGACAGTAAGTCCTGGATATCGTCTTGAGCATCTGCATCCGCTCATAGAAATGTACCCTCAGATATTCATTCTCTTGAATCTGAATGGTGTTGTTCAATTTATCTATTTTATGATGGATACCGGGCTGACTTTGGTCTTAAAAACCACAGGTCCATTGAACCTCGTACGTCCGTCGTCTTGTGGCGAAAGTGGGGAAGCTCACATGGCCCTTCCGAAATATAGTTGTTTCAGCTTCCTGGGCTGGTCACGGTGTCGATCGCTGCAACGCGGATGTATCGCTCTCTGACAGACTTTGTCTCCAGGTCCACTAATATGTACGACTTTCTTACCTTCCTCTCTCTATTCTCCACTGCTTACGGCTTGTCGATGACTCCACCAAGTCAATGCGATGACCTCCAAATCCCGAATAGCAATTCCGCCAAGAGGACGAAGCACAATTCTTCTGAAAACAACACTGGCAGGGTTGCAGTGACCGTTGACACTTCCTACGAAGGGGTTTCAATGTCCCGGATAAGAAACAGTGGCACGGACGGGCAGTCACGTGATAAGCTTCGCCAGTTCAGCAGCCCCAACGAAGAAGTACCCAACGAAGAAGTATGAGGACGAGGACGGAAATTTGAGTCGGAGGCAAAACTTGTTAACAGCATTCAGAATAACTGACTTTTCTGTCTTTATTCGATTACTGGATTGTAGAAATTACGGATATGGGTCAGCCTGTGCGGGCAATGTGTGGCCATCATTGTGTTGGAGGTTTAGCCACCATGTGGCATTTACTAGTAGCATCAGCAAAATCATGAGAAAATTTATGACTTTTTAGCTTTATAAGTAAAGTTGGTAAAGTCTGTTAAAGTCCCAGATATGTCCCAAACTGCCATTGGATGGAAGGCTCCTAACAGCAGTAGCCCCATTAGAGGTTGATAGCCCTAAGGCTGGCCGACATGACTTTCTGACTTGTGAGAACTTTACAGAACTTATGCAGCTTTCTCAACTTTCTTGGCTATATGGCTGATCTTTGTGTCACAACTTTCTAGAATTAGGATCAGTCTAAATGACTGTTGATTTTTCAACTTTTGTGACTCTAATAAAGACAAAAAAGATTTATGTGATTTTCCTGATGCTAGTGGCCAACAGCAGGACCACATTGCCCCAACAGTGGATGCTCTACACTCCACAAGACTTCATTTTTGATCTCTGAGTTGGATTGTACCCTCGTGTCAAAGACAAAGAGTATCTGTTAGGGCTGTGCACTGTACCCATGTATGTACGGGTGTACGGGACCCATATTACAGGACCTGTACCCATCCCGTTCACTGACCGCTGCAGAGTTTATATGGTATGGGTACGGGATGGGTATTACCCGTTGAGACCTGTCAGTTGATGGCCATGTATGGCCGTCATACTGTATGGGTACTTCGTAGTCTAGATTTGGAATATACTGTATTTCTTGACCACATGTTGCCAATGTCACCTGGTTGTGGCATTGTCACCGTGACAAAAAACAACTGTGACAAACAACTTGCCTTGCTGATGACATGCACTGATAAACACCCAGGTTTCACTGTCCAGTGTCCCATGCTCAACCTTCAGCCATCTATTGCAATATGTATGCTTCTCTCTCTTAGTTGTATAGTTTTGTGAGTTTTAACAGCTTAGGCTGGACTGATTGTCGCTGGATTGTTTGTGGATACTCAGGTGCCAAGATTCGATCCATTGCAATGCTGGGAAGGGGTGATCATCGTACAATGATGTTTTTTTTAGTGCAGCATGCAGGATTAGGTGGGTCCTTTGCCACATTGGTAATCTCTTCGTGAGCTGATTTTGTGTTCAGGGATCTACTCAACAGATTTTTTTTTGGTGTGTTGAAAACCTCCACTCTGCTCTCATTTTCACCCCATTCGCCCATTGTTGCACCTCCAGCTGCATGTCATGATGATTGGAGGTAGTTCAGAGGGTAAGTACAACATTCATCCACGACAATGTAATCTGAGGATTGCAGACAGCTACTGATCAATGTGCCTTGCGACCTGATGGGACTCTAAAAGACGCATTGGACATTGTTTGGTTCAATGATAAGGATGATGACACACCTATCACATCTGCAAGTACAGTTCAGACTGGTAAGTTTCTGCTCTGTTCTCTTCCTCACATGCTAAAGGCTCCTCAGCGCGAAATCAATGAACCTGGAACACTGCATGGATGCAGGAAATCATTGAAGCTGAGCAAGCATCTTCTGAATCAGACTCGCATCCATGGCCTCATCGGAGAAAATATAACAAACACAGGCGTGAGGTGCTATCTGTTCCTGGAGACATGCCATATGCCTCAACCATGTCCTTGGGTTCCAGTAGCGAGAGTGATAATACCATCACTGAGATCATGCATGATGAGGTGAGTCTTTGTCCACTGGATTGTTGCCTCTGTTAACACAGATTTTAGATCGCCAATATGTTGCCTTTGAAGACCAAACCCCTTAAATCTTGAAAGTCATCAAAGGGGAAAGGTAAAGCCAAGGTGTCATCCAACAAGCCCTCAGCTGCGAAGAAACCCTGCCATAAGATTGATAATGCTCCCAATGGTGCTCCTGATGGGGATTTGTCACCAGCCCTTCCGTTACAGCGCTCAGCTTCGAGTAATGGCTTTGAAGGCTCAAGTTCATCTTGGAAAAAGGTATACTCATTCTTGATTGTTTATGTTCTTCTCTGATTATTTCAGGGAGTCAAAAGAAATCCAATCTACCTCTTTTATGAAGCTGTGGACTTTGCTGCTGATGGCAGCCCTGGTAAGCCAGGCAACAAACATTACCAATGCCACCATGGAAACAAGAAAGTCTTGACTATCATGAAAGCAATGAACCATAATTTAAATGGTACGTCATGGCTTCAACTAATACTTCAACTCATACTTCATGTTTTCATGATTTATAGGTCTTCTTGGTCATCTGCGAAGCCATTTCAAACCACTTTTCAACCTCTACATGGTTCTTAAAGATCACAAGACTCCACCAACTGAAGATGAGATAGCGTTTGCCTCTGGCTGCAAGGAATTTGCTGGTCACAATCAAGCACAATATGTCAAGGCTCTTGATGCAAGAGCATCAACAATAACATCGGCATTTCTGAGGCAGGAACAAGCGACGATGGTGAGTTGCATGGTATTTATTTTCATGTACCATGATCAACATCATTTTAGGAGCCGTTTAATTCTTTGAAATTTGACCATCTTCTTACTGAGTGGATTGTCGCATGTGATCAGTCGTTTGATGAAGTAGAGAAGCCAGAGTTTATTAACATGCTTCAGTATGCACACCATTCCTGAACCAAGCTCAATCGGCCTGATCGACAGGGCATACAATGACACATGATGAAGCTGGGTGAAGACACAGTTGAGGATACATGAGAGATGTTTAAGGTGAGATGTGCTTGCTTAACAGAAAACTTGTATCTAATGCTCAATTACAGTCCCTGGAAGGGAAGGTCAGTCTCTTTCTCAATGCATGGACATCGAGCAATGGCATTGCGTTCTTGGCAATTGTTGCTCATTATGTCACCAACAAAGGAGAATTAGGCATGTGTACCTTTATTCATATGTTCTTCTCCACTGATCAGGGAATTTAGAGGAGCATCTCATTGATTTCCAGGAGCTGATTGGTGCTCACTTGGGTGAGAACATGGCTGAAGTGGTTTGGGAAACCTTGGAACTGTACGGACTCAAGGGCAGGGTACATTGTTAGGAGATTGATTATCCTTTACTGACAAAGTATAGATTATCACAATAACAATGGACAATGCCAGCAATAATGACACAATGATGACCAGTTTAGAGGTGCGCTGTTATGCAGAAGGCATAAGACTTTCAGCTAGAGACTCTTGTATGCGATGTATGCCTCATACTATCCATCTCGCTGCACTCAAGGTTCGTAATTGACTCTCATAGCCTTTATGTCATATGCTAATGTGTGCTAGCTCCTTGAGGCCATTGGTGCAATCTCAAAGAGGGATAGCGAGAAGAGTGCGGCTTGTGGAGGTAATTATCAAGATGAAGTTACAGTTTGGGCCAATGACAATGGCAATGCTTGTGTGGATGACGAAGATTGTGAAGAAAATGTCTTTGAAGCTATTTCCAAGGTGTGTTCTATACGTCCTTGTCCACTCATACCTGTGCCTGACTCTTTTCTGTCAGCTTCACAAAGTTATACGAGTGATTCACTCAAGTCCTCAGAGGCGGCAAAGCTGGCTTTGGGAAGTCTGGATGTGTCACAGATACCGGTTCTTCGGACCGGACCGGCAACCAGACAAGCCTACCCGGACAGACCTCATGATTCCCGCATGCCTTCATGACTCATTTAGCCTCGCATGTACCACCACCTTCCAGTGTGTTCCACCCTCGATTGCCTCACCATTACCTTGTGTCTACTATTTGATATAGGATACATTGTCTATATAAACCTGTTTGTAGAAGAGAACAAGCCCTAAGCTTGTTCTCTTGTGAATATCACTGGATTCTAGCTTAGGAACTGTAGGCTTGCAGGGAATCAACAATCAACTCAGAAACTTCTTCCACTCTCTAAGTCTTCAAACGCGAAGACTTATTCATTGTCTTTCCACTCCGTGGTACACACTAGCCTTTGCTGTGTTGTCACTGAGATCCCCGATTCTCGTGAGAATTCGTCATCTCGCTTGACTCAGTGCGCACATCTCACGTGTGAAACGATTTGTCAGCGACACCACCCCCAGTCGGTGACAGGATGTATCTTTCAGAAGAATTAGTGGATGCTAGCAGTACTGCATAATTGCTTATTCTAGATGTCAAGACCAGATGGTTGTCAACCCACCAGATGCTTCGTAAGTGGTGTTTAGTCCAAACATACTCATCTGACACAGTTCTAGGCTGAGCATTACAACATCATGAAGCTATCAACACCTACATCTACCAACATGAAGATTTAATCCAACATCGCCTGACCAAGCAAGATTGGAGGGTGATCGAGATGGTAACGTGCTGGCTGAAGTCATTCCAGTCTGCCACTACTCAAATGTCAGCAAAAAAGAAACCAATGATCTCTTCCACTCACACAATCTTCCATGGACTCCAGGCCAAAATCAGGGACATTCTTTGTGAGGAACAGGGTTTATCCCCCCGGCTCATTCAAGGCCTCTCCAATGCCCATCTAAAACTCAGTGAATATTATTATAAATTTGATGAGTCGCCTTTCTATCTGTGGGCATCTCATAAGTCTCATCTCATGAATCATTCATCTATCACACTGAAACTGTCTTGAGTTTTGGACCCTCATATCTCATATTCAGCACTTTTGGATGAGTTTGAAGGCAATGAAGATCTTGCGCCTTTCCTCAAAGTGGCAAAGAACAAGCTTCATGTGTATTACAAGACACATTATGCAAACAAGATAGCACCATGCGCTTCCCCATCTTGTTACGAACCAAGGCCAAGTCCTGGCTGAAGATTGTCCTATTTTACTCAAGAAAAACCTCTCTCACTTTGCATTGCCGACTCCCTTCTATTTTCTGGGTTATCCCTCCTGCGGTACAAGATATTGCTATTGCAAAGGCACTATAACATGACCAAGCACCAGTTTCCTAATCGGGTAATCATCGCGTGGCAGCCACATGGCCACTCAGCCACCATGGACCCGAAACAGCAGCACAAACTCTTAGAAACTGTTGCATAAATCATCTGACATCATCAAGGCTCCAATGACATCATGGCTGACTGAGCGACTCCACAGTGACCTCATAGGCTCACTAAGCGCTCCACAGTGACATCATAATGATGTCATCGCTCCACAATGATCAGTAATGCGCTCAGTAAGCCTGAAAGTTGACACAAGCAAGTTTATGCCTCTGTAGTCCTATTGGATGGTACCAAAGAGTCTAGAATAGTCCCAGTGCTTTGTAATCGACCCTGTACACTGTATATAAGCCCCAATGAAGCATGGCAGTCGTCAGACTGTCCATTTGTGATACTCTCATCTTCCTGGGTACTCCCCTGCGACCGCTCAGTCTAAAGATTCCCCTCGCTCCCAAGGTACTCTTCAACGACCGCCTTGTTTAAAGTTCCCTCGCTACACTGGCCTCCAGCCTTCGCCTTTGTCTCTTGCAACACCTACCAGTCCCTATCTGGTACCTCCTCGTCGTTTGGCTCGTCCTCTTGTTCAACGCCGCCTTCGCCACGTATCATCTGTTCCGACCCTTGCCCACCTGCTCCTGAGTCCTTAGTGATCAGCAGTACGTGTCTTGACATCTGGACAGTCTCTCATCATTCTTGTATTGACCAGCCAACGCTCAAGTGTCTTCTCCCAACTCCCCCACTCTTGTCAATACCTCCCTGCGTCTCCCTTCTCCTCTCCAGCCCACTCCACGCACCGCTCTTCGCATCCTCACTGAAGACGTCGACCCGGTCGACACATCCTCACCCCTCAGCCTCTTGTACTCCCCAATGGCTCCCCCATCGTCTCCTACCACTGCCCAGCCTATCCCAGACAGCTTTGTCCCTGTCGGCACTCCCCCTCCAGCACAGAACGAGCAACAGCAAGCGGACCGTCCTCCCTTACCAGAAGGCTTCCTCGACCGTCCCCCCTGCACAGTATTTCGCTTCCATCCGCACCAGTACTTCGTCCTCCCTACCACCAATCGTCGCCAGGAGCAGTGGCGTCCCCTCCACGACTTGAATCACCAAGACTACCTTGGACGCATCCCTACCTCAGACCAATTAGCTCGTCGCGCATTCACAGACACCTTCACTACCGCCTTTCGTGCACGCATCGTCCACACTTTTGCGGTAGAGCCCTCCAACACTGCCCTTGCCACCCAGTACAATCTCACCCCCTTCGGCATCTGCTCCAACGTCGGGATATACACCCCGGACGCTGACTTTCCCCTTGGACGCATCGCATACATTTTTAACACCTCGTTGTTTAGGAAACTACTTACCTTGCCTGCTATTTACCGCCCTGCTTACGAGGGCTCGTTTTGCTTATCTATCGTACACGACTTCTTGGACGGACGTCTCGCTTTCACATACGGCTACTTACACTTCGAGGAGAACAGTAACCGCGTGTCCCTACGTCACTATTCGACTTATACAGTCGACACCATCCGCTTTAACCCTCAGCTACTTCGCTTTTGCTTTACGCCTCGTATTCCCCTTAACCCTCTCGAGATAATTGAGAGGTACCAGCTCGAAACTATAGATCTTGCGCACGGTTCTTAAAAAGTAAGAACCACCCTTGTAATGCTTCAATAAAGATTGAATAAAGATCCTTTTGTTTTAACTAAAGTGCCACGAGAATACGCCTTAGAAGAAGACGAAGAAGAAGACGCTATCACTAGACACGTCCTAAATCTAAATCACTATCGAACCTGGGCCTCCGTTGCGTTCCCTGTCACCACTTTAACCAACTTACACGACGTACCAGAAATTGAACCACCTCACGAGGACTTCCCCCACCTTATTGTTAAAGAGTTCCTTGGAGTCTTACCTTTTGGACAACTCTTAAGCCACGACGAACACGCACTATACCTTGAAACCCTTAGTCGACTTCTACCACCAGCACGACAACAACTATTATATTGGCACCTTGCTCAAGCGAAAGAACATCCAAGGACAACCAGTTGACTACCAATCATTACGCACCAGTGAATTAAACCTCTGGACCAGAGTCATTCAACCACGTCACCACATCATTATCCACTCCTTGAGAACAGGATACCGCTTGTTCTACTTAGCTTGGACATACATCAGCTACTATCGTCTCACTGTCCAGTTCTATCACCTACGTCTCAACAGAATACAAAGGGAAAATCAATCTTACGTCCAACTTGCGGTTGTACCAGGAATACACAACACCTTCGATTGGGAAACTAACTCGTGGTTGTACGACGCAGATTATAATCAACCTTGGGCAATTACCAGCCCAGACGCCTCATATACTGGTCCCCCTGCGTACTATTCTGTCCCAGCAATCTTAGAAGCCTCAAGTCTCGCCCCTCGACCCCTCACACCGATTCAGACCACTGTCCCAACTAGCCAAGAACGTTGGTCTGCCAGCACAGAAGATACTGAGTCAAATCCGTGGACAGCAAGGTGTAACTGCAAAACAGAGTATTGCACTGTGCAACTTTCGACCAGACACACCTCCTACTCCTGACGGAATTACCTTGTGGACGCCAGGCGATTACCACCTCCCCATTCGATAAATCTGGCTCCTCGACACAGGAGATGTTACGAACCGAGGCCAAGTCCTGGCCGAAGATTGTCCTATTTTACTCAAGAAGAACCTCTCTCACTTTGCATTGCCAACTCCCTTCCATTTTCTGGACTATTCCCCCTGCGGTACAAGATATTACTATTGCAAAGGCACTATAACACGACCAGGCACCAGTTCCTAATCGGGTAATCATCGCGTGGCAACCACATGGCCACTCAGCCACCATGGACCCAAAACAGCGGCACAAACTCTCACAAACTGTTGCATAAATCATCTGACGTCATCAAGGCTCCAATGACATCATGGCTGACTAAGCGACTCCACAGTGACCTCATAGGCTCACTAAGCGCTCCACAGTGACATCATAATGATGTCATCGCTCCACAATGATCAGTAATGCGCTCAGTAAGCCTGAAAGTTGACACAAGCAAGTTTATGCCTCTGTAGCCCTATTGGATGGTACCAAAGAGTCTAGAATAGTCCCAGTGCTTTGTAATCGACCCTGTATACTGTATATAAGCCCCAATGAAGCATGGCAGTCGTCAGACTGTCCATTTGTGATACTCTCATCTTCCTGGGTACTCCCCTGCGACCGCTCAGTTTAAAGACTCCTCTCGCTTCCAAGGTACTCCTCTACGACTGCCTTGTTTAAAGCCCCCTCGTTGCACTGGCTTCTAACCTTCGCCTCTGCTCCAACACGTACCAGTCTGTACCGTCACTCGTCTCTGTTCCACGCCGTGCGCGTACCATCTGTCGACCTTTGCCCACCGCTCTGAGCACAGGATACAGTAGGTCATCTCCCACGACCCCCTGAGAGAGAACAGTTCCCACGCAAGAGGATTTCTTGTTGAAAGACCATTACCTCCTACCCCCTCCTGACGCCTACTTACCGCCTTATTTACCAATTCATATTCCTACCCCTATTATACCTATCCAACCCTTGCATCACCCCTTGTTGAATCCCCTGATAGTGCCTGATCTTAGGAGTACTGATTTACACTGCTACCTACCAGAACAATCCTTCTTAGCATTAAACCTACCTACACGTTCAAGGAGAGAATTAATTGAATTCAAGAATTATTGTACCCAAGCTTGGCATCAACGACTGACACACTTTATAGTTTACAAGCACCCCACCAAGGAAATAAGTGACTTTGCCATCTCTCCAGCAGAATTTGAAGGATATCTGTGGAAAACCCGAGTAGTTCTAACACAAAGCAGCATTACTGAAGAATACTCCCGAATCCAATTAAGAAAACATCAAGGAAGACCCGATACCATTCGACTAAAGCCAGCCTACACCATTGCATATCCTTGGAACAACGGCCATTGGACTATAACAGTCGTCTAGATCTATGAGCACTAGGAGGGACATCACTGACGAAGAAGAAAATCTAATCCCACTCCTATTTGAAAACCTCAGTTACGACACCCAAGATCACTGTTACCGAGGAAAATTTGCAGGCACACCTATTATCAACCACGGAAATCTTTCTGACACTTGGTTATACGAAGACGATAACGACGAAGTTACCACCGAACAACTTAAAGCGGCAGCCCCAGGAGCAGAAAACGTTCAAGACTTCAACCCCTATAACTACACAGGCCTCTTCCTAGACAGACCAGTCAAGTGGAGCCGTTCTAGAAGACATTGGGTTTACTATAACAATCGAGAAGTCGATTTCTCAGCCAGAACACCTCAAGAAGTTACCGCTATCCTAGGAACTGCTCAGAGCACTCGAAGCACCACTCCAGGACCTTCTACTCGGCGTAATACCCAACAACCTACTCCTCATACAACTAGCAACGTACCACAAGCAGTCCCTCGAACGCTCACTCCAACTAGAATCCAACTACAAGGTTCAGCCCCACCTATTGTTACAGCTACAACAACTCAGAATCCCACCATGTCAAGCAATCCACGCCTTGTCGGAACAGCACCAGAACCCTTTGACGGAAAGGCTGATAACGCAGAAGCCTTTTGGGCAGCTTTGGCCAATTATTATTACATCAATGGCGACTCCTTTACAGATGAAAGCAAGAAAGTTGCCGCTGCACTGACCCACTTTAAAGTAGGAACACCCGCTGGAGCGTGGGCTAGAGAACAAACCACCAAGGCTATGGCTCGTACCGTAGCAGACTATGGGTCATGGGACGACTTCAAGAAAGCCTTTGCCGATCATTTTATCCCTGCAGAAGCAGAGTTGGCCTCCGCTAATACCATGCACACCTATTATCAAGGAAAACTACCATTTAATGAATGGTATCAGAAATGGTCGCACCACGCATCACGAGCTACCACCGATGAAAGAACAAAGATGTACGCATTTAGGAAGAACATCAACCCGGCCTTACATCAGAAAATACTGGGAATCACACCAACACCAACTACGCTTGCAGCCCTTGTCAAAGCAGCAAGAGAATTCGACAACCTTTTCCACCTATACAACTCCACTGCTTTTCGAGGAGGACGCTCTGTGCGTGCCCGAGGATTGAACACTCAAGGATCAGATAATCCATTGGAAATTAACTTGTACCAAGGAGAGCCCAATGAACGACCCTGGGAATCCAGAAGTGAAAGGAAACCCCTCACAGATGCAGAGAAAGAATTTCGACGCAAGAACAATCTCTGTTATTATTGTGGAAAGAAGAATCATATGGCAAATCAATGTAGAGCAAAGAAAGCAGCTCAAGGACGCCAACGACAAGGATCTCGCCCCCAAACAGTCAGAGCCACAACCATCCAAGATGAAAACATCGAACCTGCACAAGAAGAACCCGTTCCTGTTGCATCACTAACGACTTGGAGAGAAACACTTGCAGACTCGATCCTCCGCCCAAGATCTGCTCCTATGGATTTTTAATTGGACCCCCTTCTGCACCGAGGAGGGACGCGGTCCAAATCAGTACGATACAAAGAGAAATCAATTACCCCAAAGTTTTTACCAAGAATATTCGCTCCCCTTCCATTGCCTTGAAAGTTACCTTAGTAGGGAAGACAAGCGGCAAAGAAATCGGTGCAAGAGCCCTGCTCAACAGTGGAGCAGAAGGAATGATAATCCATGAACGATTTGCACAAAGACACCACCTGCACCTTCGAACTATGATCAAACCCTTGCCAGCACAAAATGTAGACGGAACACAAAATGCCAATGGACTAATACGCTTTAGCACCATCCAAAGACTTCGCATTCAAGTGCACACAGGCGCCACTCATGATGAACAAGCAGAATTCCTTGTCACTAACATTGGAGATCACGACATTATCTTAGGAACCGATTGGCTACGACACCACAACCCAGATATTGATTGGGCAAATGATACAATCACACTGAGGAACTGCCCCCGAACTTGCCTTACCACACACCCAAGCATAACCATTGCATCTGCATCTGGAACACGGAATTACCAAATACAAGCGCTTACTTTCCCTGAAGAAGAAGAACCCGAGTTTACAGACATTGCTGCACTAATCTTCCCAGATACTGAAGGACCATTGAACCCATGTGTAGACGAACAAATCCACGATGCGTTTAGCCCAATAACAATCAGCATAAGAGCCAAATCAACCACAGCTACCAAGCTAGCCAATGCACAAACACCCCCTAAGACATTAGACGAACTTATCCCTGCCCAATTCTTGAAATGGCGAAAGGTTTTTGATGAACAAGCTTCTCAACGCCTTCCTGCTCACCAACCATGGGACCATGCAATCAATCTAAAACCAGGGATCGCCCGACGTGATTCTGGCATTTATTGACTTACTCCCAAGGAACTACAAGCCCTAAAAGAATACTTAGACGAACATTTGAAAAGAGGCACAATCCGACCATCAAAAGCAGCTATTGCCAGCCCATTCTTCTTTGTAGAGAAGAAAGGAGGAAGTCTACGACCAGTGCAAGACTACAGAGCCCTGAATACAGCAACTGTCAAAGACGCGTATCCACTACCCTTGATTCCTGAATTATTGCCGTTTTCAGCGCACTTGGCGGAGTTTGAATTCCACCCAAATCGGCGCAGAAAACCCTCTCAAATGTGTGGGGTGAATATCTCCCTCAAAACACCTTCAATTCACATAACACTTATTGTCCCTGAATCGCCTGAATGAGGGCTAGGCAGCCCCATTGTTTTCATGAGATTTGAGTGAGAATTGGTGGAGCTGGACTCAAGCCACCTCCACATGTGTATTAGATGAATTACAACTCAAAATCACGGTCTATATCTATTATTTTTCCCTCATGTTGTAACCATTGGCCGTCTTGAGGTAGCCCCATAGTGTTTTTGACTGGGAGGAGCACCTAGCAGGAACATGAGAATGTGTTTGGTCATTCAACTGCACTCAGGTTCACACAGATGATAAGAGGACAACAGGGCAACTTTATTCAAGATGGTAGCATATACAGGTGGGAACTAAGGCTAAGGGACAGGAAAAGCACAAAAGACAGGCATATGAAAGGAAATCTAGATGTAAGAAGGGGACCGAAGCTGGACAATGCAAGGTATTGAATCGTGGTCTCCAGCAGCTGTGGTAGTGGCATGTGGCAATTTGTGAAGGATGGCTGAGGCCAGGTGTGGTGAAAAGGGGTGTGGTTGAGTTGCGACACAAGGGGGAGACATTGCAAAGGAGAGGCTGGAGGGGGGATAGGGAGAGTGCTGGTGGGTGGTCACTTGAGTGCTGATGGTGCTGCTGAATGCGATTGCGGGTGGGATAATTGGAGAGATTGGATGGCAGATATGAGGTAGAGGAGCAAGGGGGTGTGGATGTAGAAAGGGAGAGGGAAGACAGCGGCAGGCTGGGAAATGGACGCATAGGCGGCATGCAGGTCTCTGACTAACAAAATGAGAGACTGGTAAAAGGGGAGAAAAAGCATAGTGAAATGTACAGTAGCAACACCGTCCAATGGCAACAAAGATGGCAGCATGGTATGGGGCTCTTCAGCAGTGTGTTTGGACTCATTGGTGCATGGTGAAGGTGGGGGCATTGAGGGCAAGGGCGTGCAGCAGTTGATGGGGGCGAGGTGGCGTGCTGGCAGCAATGATGATGATGTGAGGACGAAGAGGAGATGGCACAAAAGGAATACACACACATGTACTCTTGTAAGCAATTTGCAGCCAGCCATATAGCTGTGTGGGTGAGTTGACATTGAGGCCATGCTGAGATGAAAGGGAGGTGAAGGCAGAGGCAACAAATCAAGAGATGACGGAGGTGGCACAGAGAAGGGAGACTTGCAGGCAACTAGGTCAGAAGATGCAGAGGGCTTGACTAGGGAATTGGCAGGGTCAGAAATGGTAGGAGCAACAACAGGGCCCACACATGAGGCACCTGTGCAGGCATCGTAGCAAGTTCATGGACGTGGGTGAGAACATGGGGAGCAGGTTGTAGGGGGAAAGGCCGCAGCTGTGAGTGGTGGGGGTCTCCTGCTGCTTGGGGAGCAGTTGGCTTGGGGTCCAACAATGTTTAAGGCCAGAATGATAGCTTTACAAGGTACAATACAGTACAACAAGGGTACACCACAGTACAGTAGCTTGGAAAATGTCAGATGTATCGACATTTGTGGAACCAACCTGCTGCATCATCTGATGTAACAGAGAATGCTGCCCTATACAGGAAAACCCACACATCGGTATCATCACCACCCAAGTCAGCATGAGCCACACCCCCATTCCAATGAATGTAGGCCTTGATCTTTGAAAATGCGAGTTTGATTGGGTTAAAATCAGGAGAGTATGGTGGCAGGTAAAGGAGCTGACATCCCTTTCATCAAATGAGCAATATATCAGCTTGAGAAAACTAATATAATGCCTTTCTTTGACCAGTTGGAGTATTCATGGATTTCTATGAATGCGCACATTGTCCATGATCAATACTGAGTTCTTGCCAGGGAAGGAGTTCATTTTTGAAAGTAGACCTGGGATGAAGCTGGTAAATAGTTCAGATGTGAAAGAACCCTCAACCAGCTGACTATAGATGATGCCATCAAGTGAGAGTGCTGGGAGAAGCAAATAACTGGATACTTTGTATTCTAGTCTGTTGTATATATAGATAGCAGGACACACCATTTTCCTCAAATGAAAAAGCTCTTCCTTACCACTGCTTTCCCTGACATTGCCCATGCTTGCCCTCAAAGGTCAGTTCAGCAATCAAAGGAGCTTTTGTCCACCAAAACTGCCTGCTCTGCGGTATGGGTGATGCCAAAGGTATACCGATAATGAAGGTGCAGGTCCTTGTTGCACTCTAGTGCATTTCTGCTCAGCTGGGCAAGTCAGTGCACTTGAGTTCACACTCAAGGTGAAATGACTTACCTTCTTCATCATGAAGCCACTCCTTCTCAGGGAATGCCATATAGTTGTCAATGACACCTCAACGCCAGTCCTTTCTCTTAAAATATCTCTCAGCTTGTCAAGATAAGCATCCAGAGTATGGATGATGGTGCCTTGAAGAAACTAGCCAATATGTGCCACAGAACAAATGAGAGAATGTAGGGAACTCACTTGTACTTCCTGCATTGTAAGGATTCTATTTGCTGGTTGGAGTAGACGGTTTGGGCAATTGGCTGTTCCACGAGATCTGAAATCGGCCACAATGTGCTCTATAGTATGACGAGGAACTCCAGTGTGATGGGTGATATCATCAAGGGGCAATCTTGAAGACATGTGTAAGATAATCCAGTGTGCATCATCAGACAATGCCTGGCCCCATGGTATATGTTTAGTTGAGTATGCGATGAAAAGTGTCATGTGATAAAGAAAGTGTAAAGTGAGCACATAAAGAGTCATGTGGCTTATTCATCAACCGTCTGTCCACCTGTCCTCCAGGATGACAACTGGGCATTCTTCCCTTCCCAGAGCTGCTCACCATACCTTACTCTACCCCTCCATTTCAACCCCCTAAACCCTCATGGGCTCAAAGCAATGTGCTTCAAAATGCCAGCCTGCACCAATGCATACTACTGGCCAAAGGAAGGCTACCTGAAAAAAAACTGGTGGAAATGAAAGTGACAGCTCAGGCACTCCCACTTGACCAAAGTGATCACAACCACAAGCTCAGGCTTCCAAGACATCCTACCTGCTATTGATGAGTATGAGGAGGAAGAGTCCTATGCCTATGTAAACGCAGAAGCTGGGGAGCTCAGTCCACTGGACCTATATACTCTTGCAGATGATGGTAAATGCACCTCACCTTTTGGCCCTGGACCCATAGAAGGGAGTGATGCTTCAATTGAAGAGGAAGGTGTGCAAATAATGATAAATTGACCCCTTTCACTGGTGACTAGTGACCCCAGGCCATCCAGTAATTGATCTCACATTTGATGTCCCATACAAAAATGCATCTTGGGAACTTGCTGTCAAATCTGACATCTCATTTTCGGATCTTCTTGTCCAAATTGTGGCCAAAATGGAAACAAGCATCGTCTGTCTATCACACATTGGATACATCCTTCCCTGGATGGCGCCCAAGATGGGGAAGCCAGTTGCAAAGTTGTTTGAAGATGGAGCTTCCTTTCAAAAGTTAATTGAGCATGTGTGGAACCATATTGATGAACAGAAGGCAAAAACCTGTGGAAAGGGCAAAGTCAAGCCTTTCAGCATCCAGATTGTTGATACCTCTGAACCAGGCACAGAAAAGGTGCACCTAAATGCTACTCCTCATAATTGCATCTGACAATTTCTTGACCAAAGGGTCCAGGGAAAAAAAAGACCCAGGTGCAGTCGGCACCCTCAAATGTGCTTCCAGATCTCCCTGGCCAAGAACAACATCAACTTTTAAAGCTCTTGACTGATAAACACCAGTGCAAAAAGCACAATACACCATGCTATGTGCAAATGAATGGTGTACACTACCAGTACACAATGGAGGATCTGAGCATTTGGGCCTCCTTGTTGGTACATGCCATTGTTTTCTTTTGGGTCTTCAAGCTTAAAACCACCTTTGCAGGCACATCGCCATGCAACAGTTGATGCTCCCCCAGACAAACTTAATCTCACAGACAAATGCTTTTGACAGGTGAAAGTCAGGAACTGGGAAACATCATAACCACCCCCTTCCAATACATTGGGCTCCATTCCAAACCCTAGCCACATGGTGGCTGGATTGTCCTCTGATCCACCCCAATGGGCGCAAATGATGATGATGATGCTGGGGGGTGCCTTTGCCAACAATGTTAATGGTTCAAACTCCCATTGCTTACCTCACTCTGAAAACAACACTCCCTCTACTCCTTACCCTGGGTCTTCACCACCCCAGTCAAAGCGCACCACATCCAATAGAAACATTGCCTACCCTGACCTGAAGGGGTGGCTCCATTCTATTGAGGAGCAACCTTTCCAAAATAAATATGGTGAAGATTTCTCACAACCCACAAACTTTATACAATTGAAGACATTGTACCACTCACTTGCAGTGAGCTGGCAGATGTTAGTGGCATGGAATTCAGGACAGCCTCATGGATTCTGTGCTTTGCAGTGGAGGATGCATCAGCTCTGGAGAAAATTAAGAAGGCTCGATTTTAAGAATATACTCACACTTTTCTATACTAGACTTGAATATATGGACACTATTGTCAAGGCAGTCAACTCTTTCGCCATCTCCCCTTTCAAGAGCAGGCAGATCCCTAGTGAATACCTCTGTGAGCAGTCGTGATTATGAAGGTACCAGGTCCTATCTGGAAGCCTTGCCATGCTGAAAGCAAGACCACTCTTTCACCATCCTCCCCTTTAAGAGTAAGTGGATCTCTTCTTTTCCTCCCTCTCCTCGCTGCCGGCCATCCCTGTTGAATGTGTGCCTGGGATGTAGCTGATGTATTGCTGTTATGAACCAAGTGCAGGTCCTGGCCGTAGATTGTCCTATTTTACTCAAGAGAGACCCCTCTCACTTTGCATCGCCAACTCCCTTCCATTTCCTGGGCTACCCCTCCTGCGGTACAAGATATCACTATTGCAAAGGCACTATAACATGACCAGGCATCCGTTTCCTAATCGGGTAATCATTGCGTGGCAGCCACATGGTCACCCAGCCACCAAGAACCCAAAACAGTGGCACAAACTCTTAGAAACTGTTGCATAACTCATCTGATGTCATCAAGGCTCCAATGACATCATGGCTGACTGAGCGACTCCACAGTGACCTCATAGGCTCACTAAGTGCTCCACAGTGACATCATAATGATGTCATCACTCCACAATGATCAATAATGCACTCAGTAAGCCTGAAACTTGACACAAGCAAGTTTTTGCCTCTGTAGTCCTATTGGATGGTACCAAAGGGTCTAGAATAGTTCCAGTTCTTTGTAATCGACCCTGTACAAGGGATATAAGCCCCAATGAAGCATGGCAGTCGTCAGACTGTCCATTTGTGATACTCTCATCTTCCTGGGTACTCCCCTGCGACCGCTCAGTTTAAAGTCCTCCCTCGTCTTCAAGGTACTCTTCAACGACTGCCTTGTTTAAAGCCCCTCGCTACACTGGCCTCTACTCTTCTCCTCTGCCTTCTGCAACACATACCAGTCCCCATCTGGTATCTCTTAGTTGTTTGGCTCAACCTCCTGTTCAATGCCGTTTACACTGCGTACTGTCTGTTCTGACCCTTTCCCACCTGCTCCTGAGTCCTTAGTGATCAGCAGTATGTGTCTTGACAATTGCCCTCAACATCCCTATAGCCTGCGACAGAAGTCTTTAGCATGTCACAGGGTAGCTCTTACCATCAGTTCGTGCCCTGTGCATCTCAATCTTTTGTTTTTTTCTGCATCTTTGCCCCACACTGAGTCAATTGCACAAGGCTGTTGGGGTGGCCCTAAATTTTGTTGCCTCAGTGCACCCATGCACACGGACACCCATGCATGCCCCTTTGCCATCTAATGCCCTTTTTTGTTGTCACATGGGACATTCCCCTCATTCATGTGCTGACAGGAATAAGCCAGCTGAACTGCAAACTCCATTGTTCAGTCATTGTCATGAACCATTTCCTGGAGAGGGTTGAAGGACCCTTCCTTATGAGAGGAAACCCAGCCTCTATGGTGTCACCCTGTTCACATGGACAAAAAGGGTGAGTAGAGGTGTCCACAATATTGTGCGCGCATTGTCACATGAGCGATTCTTGGCACAATTGACATACAGCAAGCCCCACTTAGAGCCAACCCTTTTAGCAATAAAGGACAGTATTATAGCCTTCATAAGGACCCTTTAGGACGACTAGAAGTGCCCTATAATAGGCACTAACACAATACTAAAGACCCTACAATGCATTATCAGACTGACTCTAATAACTATACAACAAACTATACAGCAATACTAAGGACCTCAATAGAAGTATTAGGGTCGACTCTAAAGACCCTAATAGAACTATATAAGGGGCCTTACAGACAACCAAATTCCCTGAACCCAACTACAAGTCCTCAAATGACCGGCCCTAAACTAACTGACAGCAAATGAATCAGGTGCTTCACATGTGTACTAGGACAGTAAACACATGAACAATAAAGGCTCTTATTCATCAAGAGAAGCCTTCTTACTCAGCAGATTACTGAGCATTACTGAGCAGTTCTCTTGTAGTATATAAGCACTCAATAAAGTAGCAGACAGTTGTTACCGAGTGGTTTGGGGTCCAGAAGATGCCAGAACACCTGAACTATGGACTGCATCGTTTGCATCATGCGTGTGTCAGATCTTGATCGTTTATGTTCATTGATATCGCGTTTGGAACACGTTTATCATATCTTTCTGAAGGTGTATTGAAGAAGCAATGAGTAGCATTGCTTCTGTTCCAGATGTTCCTGTACTGCCACGTACGTTGCTTCCTTGATTAGGAAAGTACTTATGACACCAAGATTGCTACTAGGGAAACACTATTATAATGCCTCCAGCACCGAGGTCGTTTTACATAGAAGCAACCTCGCTTCTATGAGCCACCTTTTGCTTCTATAGCACCAACCAGTACTACAGTAGCATGAACCTTATCCCTGTAGGGCTATATAAAGCCCCCAGTTTGTAGCAGTTGAGCCCTAAGCTCAACTTAGTTTGCCAATCCCAAACAGTTGACTCCTACCCCGTCTGCAGAGCCCCTCTCATCTTGTTGCCATACTCCAGAAGGATCTAATACTCCTTCCCCTCCACAAGTATTGCTTGCTTGACTCAAGCATATCTGCAATGGTAGGATGCATTCATAGACGTGACCATTGATCTTATTTAAGGCACTTTGGAGCCTTAACATAAGTTGAGCTTCTATCACAGACATCGCTGTGAAAGTGAACCAGAAATAGGCAGGAAGCCTGAGGACTAGGATCTAGTCATCATATGGTCAGAAACCTACGCTGAAGTAGTCAAGGGCGAGAATCTATACAGACCTCTCCACAACAAGAAGAAGGTGTACTATGTGACTCTCAACAAGCAGCACAGTTGGACACATGCATACTTCTGTAAAGACCCCTACTGTCATTGGCATAGACAGTGGGAAGTGGGCACACAAGTCCCAACTCCCTAGGAAAGGCAGTGGCAAGCGGACAAACTGGAGATTGAAGGTGAACATAGCATACGCATAGAGTTCAACCAGAAATCGAAGCAAGGAACCAAATTTGGTTGGTTCAAAGCTAGAGAGAGGGATGATCTACCCTCAGGAATCAAAGGGACTGCCATCTGGTGTTGGGCAGACCAGGAAGGACCTAACAGATATGAGGTCTGATACAAAGGAAGCTACCTTCCTTGCAAATACATCAACAATCAGTGGTACTTTGTTGATTACCACAAAGAACGTCCCTATGCAGAAGAGGACAAGGACATTGACAAATATAAGGTTCTAGGTCTAGAAATCAAGACAGATCATTATACTACTCATTGGGAACCCAGAAGCCCAGTAGTAGACAACCCAGCTCCATTGATACAAAAGTCATCGAGTGGAGAAACAGAGAAGTTGGACCCTACAACTACAGATCAGAAAGCAGAAGCACCAGAAGTATTGGAGCTAGCTGAAAGACTAGAGCAGACAGTACACGTCTTGCCCATTGAACCAACAATTGTTGAAGAACCAGAAGAATCAGTTGAAATGGCTACCATTGCAGCAATGCAGACAGCCACCATTGCCACCCAGACAGCAGGTGGAAGAACAGGGCCCACCATTGTAATAAAACCTGGAGGCGGTCCACCTGGTGGAGGAGGACCACCTGGAGGTGGAGGAGTCCCCTTTGGACCCGCAGGTCCACCAGTACCAGGAGGAGGCCATCCAGGATGGGGACCACCTGCAGTACCTCCTGTAGGACCAGGGGCGAACCTGGCGCCTCAGCCAGCACCAGGCCCCCATGGAGGCAATGGATCTCTGAAAGGAGACCCTCCTGAAGTCTTCAAAGGAGACAGGAAGAAGACGAAGTACTTCGTCCCAGATTTCAATCCATGGAATCTGCTTAACAGTGACAACCCGACTATGACTATTCCAATGAAGTGAGTAGCCCTAGCTCTCACCTACATCAAAGGAGAGAAGGTGCATGAATGGGTGGTCAACCAAATGAACCTGGTAGAAGCAAAAAGAAATGGGGACCTGCCGTCTCCCTATGCACCGGTGCAGCTGGATCCAACTGACATGCTCTTTTGGACCGAATTTGTGGATGACTTCTTCAGAGAATTCAAAGACACCACAGAGCCTAAAGACGCTTTCATGGAGCTACAACAATTGTCCATGTCTAAAGCAGCATTGCTGGATGATTATACCAGCAAATTCCTTGTTCTGCTCAGTAAAGCAGGATGGGACCAGAATTCACCAGGAGCAGTTGGAGCCTATAAGGCTAGACTAATCACCTGGCTGGTGCGATGAATCTACAATCAACCAGTCAGAGACATACCTGCCATCAATGATCTGCAAGCATGGATCAATGCTGCTAGGGAAGAACAGGCCAGAGACCAGCTTATGAAAGCCAATATTGGATCTGGAGGTGGATTGTTGACCACCAGGGAGAATCGCATGAAATCCCTACAGGCTGGGAAAAAGCGAAACCAAAGAGACCCAAATGCTATGGAAGTGGACTCAGTATCCACTGATGCAGCAAGGACCAAGCAATGTCCTCCTCTGAGAGAGGAAAAGAAGAAACTGCTAGCAGAAGGGAAATGCTTCATCTGCAAGAAAGCAGGGCATATCAGCCGGAACTGTCCTGACAAGGACAGAGTCAAAAAGAAATCAAGTAACCCAAGGGACAAAGGAAAAGCTTGAGCTCTGGAAACAGAAAAGGAGGATGACTCAGGGGACAGTGGAAATGAAAGTACTGTCTCTGGACAATCCACATCTCCTCCTCCTACCTATAACAAGAGCTCCTCTGCGTCCATAAAGAAGATGTCCACCAAACAGAAGGAGGACTTATTGGAAGAACTGATGGAACAGGGTTTTTAAGAACACCTAAGTCGACGGCCTGGCTTAGGAAGAATAGTGTGTTGCAAATGTACATTAGAAGACTGAATGCTATGAATATTCCATTCACTTTCATCACTGCACACACAACAGCCGAGGAATCTGCTCTCCTGGACAATGGAGCAACAGAGAACTTCATTGATCACTCAGCTTGGAAAAGACTGAAGATTGGGAAACAAGAACTACATGAACCCATGGTAGTACGAAATGTCAACAGAACCCAGAATAAGCAAGGGGAACTCACCCATTACTGCTGGCTTCGCGTCTGATATGAGGAGAAGGAGAGCTTGCAAAAGGTCTATCTCACAGATTTAGGAATGGATCGGGTGTTGAGATTACCACTGCTTTGGGCAGTCTGATGTAATCACAGCCCAGTCGCATTAATGTGTCGGCTCCCACGGACCGGGCGCTCTCAGCTCACGCGTCAGATCAGCCCGGACCGGCTCAGCTCAGATGCTGCAGCCTGCATATGTTACAATGATAAGTTAATTGATGACAATCGGTAGCTACTAACAACTGATCCTTTATGATACAAGTTGGTAGTTATGATTACTTTGCTTAGAGATGCTTTCGCGTATTTAAGAGGCACTAAATTAGCTAGATCGCTTCAGTTTTGTCTTACACAAACTGAAGTGAGTACTTACTGTTTCCTATCTTATCTATCGCATCTAATCATGCGTTGTAGATATCTTTTGATAGGTATTACTGATTTATAGTTTTGTCTTACACAAACTGAAATATCTTTTGATAGATCTTAAGGATCTTATTGCTGTTATCATAACCTGCGCCCATCTGCTTCAACAGGTTATGGGCCCTGACCATGTCTAAATTCCAAAGGCGAAGATCAACAAACAAGCTCATCATTTTTCCTCAATATACATCTCCCTTATTCAAGAGCCTCTGTTAATCAGATGACACCCTACTCCCTCGGTCCCTGGAGCTGAAGGATTGACGCGTGCACTATCATGCGTCAGGGGTACTGATTTATCTTCATTAATCTGGCAACAACCGCTCCATTAGCCCAGATTGGCAATCCACATTTACCTAACATTTACTCACAGCACC
Source organism: Russula earlei (assembly GCA_025769875.1). NCBI lineage: Eukaryota > Fungi > Basidiomycota > Agaricomycetes > Russulales > Russulaceae > Russula > Russula earlei. The sequence goes on along the minus strand of JAGFNK010000074.1, from coordinate 91,582 downwards.
CTCGCACCATGTTTACATTCCCTCCCGAAATCTTGATCACTTGCTTGGTCATCTCGCTTACTGGCCATTACCACACAATCATGAATAGTTATCACATGTCGCACATCACAGATGATAGTCTCTCCAGCAATACCACTTGGGACGCTGGGGAGATCTCCCTTAGACGCACGTGCTCTTGAAATATATGTTCAGAAAGGTCACATTGGCAGTAACGAAAAATGACATCAAAATTGTTTACTTGCAAGCTCAAGTGGGAGGAACTCAAACGTGCATACGGCGGTGTTGGATCAAATGTCAGCATTCATATTCATTCGTAGCTCTCACAGGCACATTCCTAGATGACATACATCCGGCATTCCTGCAATTGCAACAATTAAACAATGCAAGAATCACTCTCCTAAACGACGACATACTCATATCAAATCTCCTTATCACTTTCATATTCTCTAAAGCGTTATCTGATGCTTACTCGGCTGTCGCGTCTACAATTCTAGCCTCCGGCGCTCCAATGGACCTTTCCCTACACGATCCCTATACGGATCTTCAATAAAGACGGTCATCAGGCCGGGACCTCTGCCTCCCTTAACATAGTCACTCCGGTAAAGATACACAACGATACGTTCAAAATCAAGTGTTTTTATTGAAATTAATTTGGACACACAGTCCGGACTACCGGAAGAGGAGGAGTAGGCGACGAAAGACAGAAGGACAGGCACTGACAGCAATGTCAGCGCGTACATAGTGGGCACTACTGCACTATCACCGAGGTGTCGAACGTCCGATGAAGATGAGATTCGGGTTTCCCTTTACGCGGCGGCTAGATCTTGATCGACTCTGGAGCTACCCATTACATTAGTCCGTTCCGGACTCCCGACTTCATTTGTTGTGCTCCGGCCTCCAGATGTGTTACTCTGGGAGGTCTTGCAGTCATCAGACAGATCTGGACTGGGTTGGTATCCGTCCTGCCAGCCGAAGGAGTTGGAGATATTGTCACAGATACCGGCCCCTCAGACCAAACCGGCAACCGGACAAGCCTACCCGGACAGCCTCACGATTCACACGCGTTCGTTCATATGACTCACTTAGCCTCGCTTGTACCACTACCTTCCAGCATGTTCCATTCTCGATCGTCTCGCCGCTACCTCATGTCTGCTATTTGATATAGGACATAGTTGTCTATATAAACCTGTCAGTAACAAAGAACAAGCCCTAAGCTTGTTCTCTTGTGAAATATCACTGGATTCAGCTTCGGGACTGTAGGCTTGCAGGGAATCAAGCAATCGACTCAGAAACTCCTCCTGTCTTCTAAGTCTTCAAACGCGAAGACTTATTTGTTGTCCTTCCACTCCGCGGTACACACTAGCCCTTGCTGTGTCGTCACCGAGATCCCCAACTCACACGAGAACTCGTCGTCTCGTTCGACTCTGTGCACACGTCTCGCGCATGAAACGATTTGTCAGCGACACCGCCCCCAGTCGGTGACAGATATTCTATTAACCCTCATAGACATCATACATGTACCGAAGGCCAATGCACGCAACTACTCAGTGCGCACGCTACTTTGGAACGAGGGATGCATCACATACACTCAAGAGGGGTGTTCAAATTTACACATCAAAAGATTGGAAGATTGCACAAATCTGGAGCACAATATACTGTTCATCATATTCATTTCATAACTCCAGCTCTACACGTGCACAGAAGTGCCCTTTTCATTCCACATCTCGCATCAGCGCATGGAACATATGTTTCCACCGTGCATTAATCTACTACAGTGATTCTGGTACTCGGATCTCACTTAGCGCTACAGATCATGATCAGTCATCTTGTCCAGGGGGGTATGCACTCGGCTAGCAAGCTCGGCTAGCGAACGCGACTTCTTTTCTCAGCTGCCCCTTAGTGATCGGATCCTCGGCTACAAATTATCTATGGTACCTTAGCCGATCTGCTACACACGAGATCAATTTGAGGCACTAGCTATTGGGCAACGCATGCTCAGATCAGTCTTGGATCAGCGAGGAATCACACACAGATTGACAATGCCAGATTTACCACAGGAGAACGGAGGAGCCAAAAGATGGACTGAGACCCTTGAAGACAACACGCGCTCACAGTTGCATGGCACTGGTCTCACTCTCAGGTCCTGGAGCTAAACACTAATGCTGCCATCCATATCTACGATCGGACTCCATCACGCATTTCTCAGTGGGTGCACACTTCATCCAGCTTCATCATTCCACATCTTCAGATGTAGGGCGTATCTGCACACGCCTCACCGTCATAGTCTTATCGTCGCACGACAAGCACATACATACTGCTACTCAGGGGACATGTTACTAACACTGCTCCGCCTGCACAATTCTTGGTCCTTACAGGATCGGTGATACTCAATGCCAAATTCACACAAACCGGTTGATTGCGCATCTCCCGAAACCCCATTAGACTCCCTACACACCACACTCACTTCACCTTACCCCGCATCACACAGCCAGATCCCCTCATTCCACCTCACCGCACACAGCCTGTACATCAAGCCAAACTCACTCGGCACTGTCGGGACACTCCATCGGTTCCCTGCGTCCACTCTCACTTAGACATTCTGGGTCTTGCTCGTGTCCGCGTCCGAAATATCTCGGAGGGACTGCACACACAGATCTGAGAGGGCGCTTGTCGCATATGGCTCGGCTACAGTGGAAGCGATCAATAGGCTACATATTGGGAAGGCCCCCTTTATCGGAATCTGCTGACAGGTGGCAAGTCACATATCCATATATGATCGGCACACTTGCGTAAACTGGTACCTGGGATCTCAATTAATCTTATTGATCTTATCAGCTTATCAGCATGGGTGTGTTATTGCCATTTTCAGCGCACTTGGCGGAGTTTGAATTCCACCCAAATCGGCGCAGAAAACCCTCTCAAACGTGCAGGGCGAATATCTCCCTCAAAACAGCTTCAATTCACATGAAACGTATTGTCCCTGAATCGCCTGAATGAGGGCTAGGCAGCCCCATTGTTTTCATGAGATTTGAGTGAGAATTGGTGGAGCTGGACTCAAGCCACCTCCACATGTGTATTAGATGAATTACAACTCAAAATCATTGTCTATATCTATTATTTTTCCCTCATGTTGTACCCATGGGCTGTCTTGAGGCAGCCCCATAGTGTTTTTGACTCAAGCATTGTGGTGTGCAACGTCGTTTCCCTCATATCGTGTGACAGTAGCATGGTCATGTGCCAGGAAGGAGCCCCCCCAGGAAGTGCACACCTGAGCCCATGGGGCAGTAAAGTGTGTCCAAGAATGCAGAATGACTTCATAAGACTGAAGCTCCAAAGAGGAGGAGCACCTAGCGGGAACACGAGAACGCATTTGTTCATTTGACTGCACTCAGGTTCACACAGATGATAAGGGAACAACAGGGCAACTTTATTCAACATGGTAGCAGATACAGGTGGGAACTAAGGCTAAGGGACAGGAAAAGCACAAAAGACAGGCATATGAAAGGAAATCTAGACGTGAGAAGGGGACCAAAGCTGGACAACACGAGGTATCGAGTCGTGGTCTCCAGCGGCTGTGGTAGTGGCATGTGGCAATTTGTGAACGATGGCCGAGGCCAGGTGTGGTGACGAGGGGTGTGGTCGAGTCGCGACGCAAGGAGGGGGAGACAATGCAAAGGAGAGGCTGGAGGGGGGATAGGGAGAGTGCTGGTGGGTGGTCGCTTGGGTGCTGATGGCGCTGCCGAACGCGATTGCGGGTGGGACAATTGGAGAACTTGGATGGCAGATGCAAGGTAGAGGAGCGAGGGGGCGTGGAAGTAGAAAGGGAGAGGGAAGATGGCGGCAGGCTGGGAAATGGATGCATAGGTGGTGTGCAGATCTCTGACTAACAAAGTGAGAGTCTAGTAAAAAGGGGAGAAAAGCATACTGAAATGTACAGTAGCAACACCGTCCGATGGCAACGAAGATGGTGGCGTGGTACGGGGCTCTTTGGCTGTGCATTGGGACTCGTCAGTGCATGGTGAAGGCGGGGGCGTTGAGGGCAAGGGCGTGCGGCGGTTGATGGGGGCGACAACGATGATGATGTGAGGACGAAGAGGAGATGGCACGAAAGGAATACGCACATATGTACTCCTGTAAGCGATTCACGGCCAGCCATATAGCTGTGTGGGTGAGTCGACATCGAGGCTGTGCGCCTTTGCGAATGCGAACGCTAAGCAAGTCGGTGGCACATACGCATACGCTTGTTTTTTTCTGAGTTGCTTCCTTGCTGCCACACATCACTTGGACACTGTACATCGCTTCTCACACCCACCTCACCTTCACCTAGCCCATTCTCTTGCTCTTGAGGTTGAACATGCCATATGCCAACATCTTCAAGTCCGTCGTCCAGCGCGCTCCGCTCGCGGTCACTTTATGGGTGAGTTTTCTGTCTTTCAGTCACAATTCAAGACTGATTCACTTACCAGTGGTTCCGCGGCACAATCTCAGTGCAGGATGAGCACCATGACGTTGCAACCGAGCGAGCTCGATACCTCAAGTTCGAGATTTCGTTTGGGCGGCACGCCGACCATTCAGGTGGGAAGGTGGATGAGGGTCATCGACCACAAGGCAGTCTTTCTGAGGAATCTGGGGAGAACTCGAACTGACACCACGCGTATAACCAGTCAAATAAAAAAGAGTTAGGTCATTGCTAGAAAAATGCTTCCCTTGTGTGATATATCACCCCGTCAAAAGACTGCGCCTCAGGCTCTCTGTCGGTCTGTCAGAGGGCACACGACGACTGAACAATGGCGTTCGTGGTTCAGCTGGCTTATTCCTACCAGCACATGAATGAGGGGAATGTCCCATCTGACAACAAAAAAGGGCATTCGACGGCGAAGGGGCACGCTCGGGTGTCCATGCGCGTGGGCACAATGAGGCCACAGGACCTAGGGCCACCCTGACAGCCTCATGCAATTGCACCACTCGGCATGGGGCGAAGATGCAGAAAAAAAGAAAAGAGCGAGATGCACAGGGCACGAACTGATGGTACCAGCTGCCCTGTGACGTGCTAAAGACTTCCGTCGCAGGCTACAGGGATGTTGAGGGCGATACATCAGCTACATCCCAGGCACACGTACAACAGGGATGGCCGGCAGCGAGGAGAGGGAGGAAAGGAAGAGATCCGCTTACTCTTAAAGGGGAGGATGGCAAAAGAGTGGCCTTGCTTTCAGCATGGAGAGGCTTCCAGATAGGACCCGGTACCTTCATAATCACGACTGCTCACAGAGGTATTCACTAGGGATCTGCCTGCTCTTGAAAGGGGAGATGGTGAAAGAGTCAACTGCCTTGACAATAGTGTCCATATATCCAAGTCTAGTATAGAAAAGTGTTAGTATATTCTTAAAATCAAGCCTTCTTATTTTTCTCCATAGCTGATTCATCCTCCACTGCAAAGCGCAAAATCCGTGAGGCTGTCCCGAATTCCATGCCACCAACATCTGCCAGCTCACTGCGAGTGAGTGGTATGATGTCTTCAATCGTATAAAGTTTGTGGGTTTCTACAAGGATGTCAGCGTACTGTGAGAGATCTTCACCATGTTTGTTTCAGACAGGGTGCTCTTCAATAGAACGGAGCCACTCCCTCAGGTCAGGGTAGGTGATGTTCCTATCGGATGTGGTGCACTTTGACTGGGGCGGCGAAGACCCAGGGTTTGGAGTAAAGGGAACGATGTTTTCAGAGCGAGGTAAGCGATGGGAGTTCGAACCATTAACATTGTTGGCAAAGGTGCCACCCAGCATCATCATCATCATTTGCGCCCATTGGGGTGGATCAGAGGACGATCCAGCCACCGTGTGGCTAGGGTTTGGCATGGAGCCCAACGTATCGGAAGGGGGTGGTTGTGATGTTTCCCAGTTCCTGACTTTCACCTGTCAAAAGCATTTGTCCAGTGAGATTCAGTTTGTCTGGGGGAGTATCAACTGTTGCAAGGCGACTGTGCCTGCAAAGGTGGTTTTAAGCTATGAAGATCCAAAAGAAAACAATGGCACGTACCAACAAGGAGGCCCAAATGCTCAGATCCTCCATTGTGTACTGGTAGTGTACGCCATTCATTTGCACATAGCATGGCATATTGTGCTTTTCGCACTGGTGTTTATCAGTCAAGAGCTTTAAATGTTCATGTTGTTCTTGGCCAGGGAGATCCGAAAGCACATTTGAGGGTGCTGACTGTACCTGGGTCTTTCTTTTCCCTGGACCCTTCCGTCGAGAAATCGTCAGATGAAATTATGAGGAGTAGCATTTAGGCGCACCTTTTCTGTGCCTGGTTCAGAGGTATCGACAATCTGGATGCTGAAAGGCTTGACTTTGCCCTTTCCACGGTTTTTTCGCCTTCTGTTCATCGATATGGTTCCACACATGCTCGATTAGCTTTTGAAAGGAAGCTCCATCTTCAAGCAACTTTGCAACAGGCTTGCCCTGTCTTGGGCACCATCCAGCGAAGGATGTATCCAATGTGCGATAGACAGACAATGCTCATTTCCATTTTGGCTGCAATTTGGACAAGAAGATCTGAAAATGAGATGTCAGATTCGACAGCAAGTTCCCTAAGACGCATTTTTGTATGGGACATCAAAGGTGAGGTTGATTGTTGGACTGGCCTGGGGTCACTAGTCACCGGCGAAAGGGGTCAATTCATCATTATTTGCACACCTTCCTCTTCAATTGAAGCATCACTCCCTTCTATGGGTCCGATGGGTGAGGCACGTTTACCGTCATCTGCAAGAGTATATAGGTCCAGTGGACTGAGTTCCCCTGGCTTCTGCATTTACATAGGCCATAGGACTCTTCCTCCCCATCCTCATCAATAGCAGGAAGGGATGTCTTGGAAGCCTGAGCTCGTGGTTGTGATCGCTTCGGTCGAGTGGGAGTGCCTGAGCTGTCACTTTCATTTCCACCAGTTTTTTTTCGGGCAGCCTTCCTTTGGCCAGTAGTACGTGTCGGTGCAGGCCAGCGTTTTGAAGCACGTTGCTTCGAGCCCATGAGGGTTTAGGGGGTTGAAATGGAGGGGTAGAGTAAGGTATGGTGAGCAGCTCTGGGAAGGGAAGAACACCCTGTCGTCATCCTGGAGTAGGAGTGGACAGGGTGGACGGTTGATGAATAAGCCACACTGACTCTTTACTGCGCTCGCTTTACGCAACAACAGGGCCCACACATGAGGTGCCCGTGCAGGTGTTGTAGCGAGTTCGTGGACGCGGGTGAGAACATGGGGAGCAGGTTGTAGGGGGAAAGGCCAGCACAGCTGATTTCATAGCCAGCAGCTGTGAGTGGTGGGGGTCTCCCGCTGCTCGGGGCAGCAGTTGGCTTGGGGTCCAATGATGTTCAAGGCCAGAACGGTAGCTTTGCAAGGTACAATACAGTACAACAGAGGGACACCACAGTAACTCAGAAAAAGTCAGATAGTGACATTTGTGGAACCAACCTGCTGCATCATCCAACGTAACAGAGAATGCTGCCCTATACAGGAAAACCCACACACCGGTATCATCACCACCCAAGTCAGCACGAGCCACACCCCCATTCCGATGAAACAGTAGGCCTTGATCTTTGAAAATGCGAGTTCGATTGGATTAAAATCAGGAGAGTATGGTGGCAGGTAAAGGAGCCGACATCCCCTTCATCAAATGAGCAATACATCAGCATGAGAAAACAATATGATACCTTTCTTCGACCATTTGGAGTATTCGTGGACTTCTATGAATGCACGTGTTGTCCATGATCAATACTGAGTTCTTGCCAGGGAAGGGATTCATTTTTCGAAAGTAGACCTTGGATGAAGCCAGGTAAATAGTTCAGATGTGAAAGAACCCTCAACCAGCTGGCTATAGATGATGCCATCGAGCGAGAGCGCTGGTAGAAGCGAATAACTGGATACTTTGTATTCTAGTCTGTTGTAGATATAGATAGCAGGACACACCTGTTTTCTTCAAATGAAAAAGCTCTTCCTTACCGCTGCTTGCCCTGACATCGCCCATGCTCGCCCTCGAAGGTCAGTTCGGCGATCAAAGGAGCTTTTCATCCACAAAAACCACCTGCTCTGCAGTATAGGTGATGCCAAAGGTATACCAATACTGAAAGGCGCAGGTCCTCGTTGCGCTCTAGTGCATTTTTGCTCAGCTGGGCAAGTCAGTGCACTTGAGTGTGAACTCAAGGTGAAATGACTTACCTTCTTCATCGTGAAGCCACTCCCTTCTCAGGGTACTGCCATATAGTCAGTCAATGACACCTCAACGCCAGTCCTTTCTCTTAAAATATCTCTCAGCTCGTCAAGATAGGCATCTGGAGTATGGACGATGGTGCCTTGAAGAAACTAGCCAATATGCGCCACAGAACGAACTAGACAATGTGGGGAACTCACTTGTACTTCCTGCATTGTAAGGATTCTATTTGCTGGTTGAAGTAGACTGTTTGGGCGATTGGCTGTTCCACGACATCTGAAATCGGCCACAATCCACTCTATAGTACGACGAGGAACTCCAGTGTGATGGGTGATATCGTCAAGGGTCAATCTTGAAGACATGTGTAAGATAATCCAGTGTGCATCATCAGACAATGCCCGGCCACGTGGCATATGTTTAGTTGAATGTGTGAAAAGCGTGATGTAAAGAAAGCGTAAAGCGAGTGCATAAAGAGTCGTGTGGCTTATTCATCAACCGTCCACCTGTCCACTCCTACTCCAGGATGACGACAGGGCATTCTTCCCTTCCCAGGTCTGCTCACCATACCTTGCTCTACCCCTCCATTTCAACCCCCTAAACCCTCATGGGCTCGAAGCAACATGCTTCAAAACGCTGGCCTGCATTGACACGTACTACTGGCCAAAGGAAGGCTGCCCGAAAAAAAACTGGTGGAAATGAAAGTGACAGCTCAGGCACTCCCACTCGACCGAAGCGATCACAACCACGAGCTCAGGCTTCCAAGACATCCCTTCCTGCTATTGATGAGGATGGGGAGGAAGAGTCCTATGCCTATGTAAATGCAGAAGCCTGGGAACTCACTACAGCACAAACACACGGGCCACAAGACATGCAAAATTGTCGCAAAGGCACACGGCCTCGATGTCGACTCACCCACACAGCTATATAGCTGGCTGCGAATCGCTTACAAGAGTACATATGTGCATATTCCTTTCATGCCATCTCCTCTTCGTCCTCACATCATCATTATCATCGCTGCCAGCATGCCACCCTCACCCCCATCAACCGCCGCACGCCCTTGCCCTCAACGCCCCCACCTTCACCATGCACCAATGAGTCCCAACACACAGCCAAAGAGCCCCGTACCATGCTGCCGTCTTCGTTGCCATCGGATGGTGTTGCTACTGTACATTTCGGTATGCTTTTCTCCCCTTTTTTACTAGACTCTCACTGTCAAGACACATACTGCTGATCACTAAGGACTCAGGAGCAGGTGGGCAAGGGTCGGAACAGATGGTACGCGGCGAAGGCGGCGTGGAACAAAAGGACGAGCCAAACGACGAGGAGATACCAGATGGGGACTGGTAGGTGTTGCAAGAGACAGAGGCGAAGGCTAGAGGCCAGTGTAACGAGGGGCTTTAAACAAGGCGGTCGTTAAAGAGTACCTTGGAGGCGAGGGGAATCTTTAGACTGAGCGGTCGCAGGGGAGTACCCAGGAAGATGAGAGTATCACAAATGGACAGTCTGACGACTGCCATGCTTCATTGGGGCTTATATACAGTGTACAGGGTCGATTACAAAGCACTGGGACTATTCTAGACTCTTTGGTACCATCCAATAGGACTACAGAGGCATAAACTTGCTTGTGTCAAGTTTCAGGCTTACTGAGCGCATTACTGATCATTGTGGAGCAATGACATCATTATGATGTCACTGTGGGGCGCTTAGTGAGCCTATGAGGTCACTGTGGAGTCGCTCAGTCAGCCATGATGTCATTGGAGCCTTGATGACGTCAGATGATTTATGCAACAGTTTCTAAGAGTTTGTGCCGCTGTTTCGGGTCAATGGTGGCTGAGTGGCCATGTGGCTGCCACGCGATGATTACCCGATTAGGAAACCGGTGCCTGGTCGTGTTAGAGTGCCTTTGCAATAGCAATATCTTGTACCACAGGAGGGATAGCCCAGAAAATGGAAGGGAGTCGGCAATGCAAAGTGAGAGAGGTCTTTCTTGAGTAAAATAGGACAATCCTCGGCCAGGACTTGGCCTTGGTTCATAACATTCATCCCCTCTTTATAGACTTGTTGCTCCTGCAACAGTAGGAATTTGTTTCTTTGGAAGGTGGAGTAGTTTGCATATGAAGAGTCGAAGTCTGTTGGTTCGTGAGGAGTTCTCCCTTGTTCTATGGATTGCTTTGGGGATAGCCGTGGTCGATTGAGTGCATGTGATCACAGGAGTTCTCTGAAAAGTTTGTTGGTAACAAGGATAAAGGTAATCATCGACAGAGGTCATGATGAGAGTTGTTGGTTTAGGGGTTACTCCTGGTGGGAATTGTTCTAAGCGCCTTCAGATATTTCTGATGGAAGTCTTTAACAAGTGATTGCGCTTTTGATAGGTTAGATGCTGGTTCCCAAGTATTTTCTGCGACCGTATACCCTTTCCATTTAACTAGGTATTGGATTCCTTTGCGGTTTGGGGAGAGCCGAGAGTTTAGGATTTGCTCTACTTCATATTGTTCTTCACCTTCGACTAATATTGGTGGCGGGTTTGACAAGTTAGGACCATGGGCAATGGTTTCTTTGTAAGGTTTAATCAGGGAATGGTGAAAAACCGGGTGTATCTTCCAAGACTTTGGTAGTTCGAGGCGAACATTTACTGGATAGGCAGTGGTGACTTTGAATGGTCCCATAGCGTCGAGGGGCTAGTTTTGCTTTTGGGTGAGTTGTTCGTAGATTCGTGGCTTCCAGCCATACTTGATCCCCTTCTTTAAAACAAAATGTGGAGGTTTGAGGTCCTGATTGTTTCATGATTTCTGTTGCTCGGTTCAGGGAGGCAGCTACTTCTTCTCTGAGTTGGTTTAGTCTTGATAGTCTTTCTTGGATTGAAGGGAACTTTGATGTAAAGGCAAGGGGTGGAGCAAATGTTGGGTTAAAGCCATACCAGACTTCAAATGGGGGTTTGTTCGTAGCACTGTGTTGTCTGGCATTATGTGCGAATTCCATAAAGGGAACTAGTTCTGCCCAATTGTCTGCTTGATGGTTGCAAAATATTCGTAGGTATTGTTCTAGTTCTTGGTTAACTCGTTCTGTTTCTCCGTCTGTCCGTGGGTGATATGCTGTGCTTAGTGATACTTTGACATTTAACTTTTTCCATAGTTCTTGAGTGACTTTTGCTGCGAATTGAGGGCCTCTGTCCGATATTATTTGTGTTGGGAGCCCTATTCTTCTCCAGACATTGTTCATGATTAGTGTCGCTGTTTCATCTGCTGTCATTGTCTTGTGGCAAGGGGTAATGATTATTGCTTTACTGAATCGATCTACCACAACTAGGAGGCTGTCAAAGCCTTGTGAAATCGGTAGGTCCGTGATAAAGTCCATAGTAATGCTTTTCCATACTTCTCCAGCTGGTGTAATTGGTACAAGGGGTGTTTCTGTCTTTGGACGGTTCTTTGTACTTTGGCGAATTGCACAACCATCTACATAACTTTTGACATAAGTTAGCATTCCTGGCCACCAATAGTTTCGGCTGATTAGTTCATAAGTTCTCCATCGGCCAGGATGCCCAGTGGCAAGGGAGTCGTGGTGTAGTTTTAGAATTTTCTTTCTTAGGGTGTCGTTGTTTGGGATATAGACTTTTCCTTTGAATAGTATTAGTCCATCTTCAAGGTTCCAGTCCTGTAAGCCTTTGGATAGTCGCCTTGGTCCATTCTTTATAATGATTGCTAACGCGTTAGATACTTCTGGGTCATAGTCTTTGCTAGATCGTAGTTGTTGTCAAAGTTCCTGGTCGCCGATTGGTTCTGTAGCAGAGGTGCGTGTTGCTCTAATTTTAAAAAATTTGTCATCTAGGAGCACCTTTCCATCATTTTCATTTTGTATCCCCTCTTTAAAGTCTGGCCACCTGGACAGACTGTCTGCTTTGTTCATAGTTCCTGGGTGGTGGGTGATGGTGAAGTCGAAATTGCTGAGGAGGAGTGCCCATTGGGCTTGTCGTCTCGTGAGTTTCTGTTTTGTCATGAAGTATGTCAAGTTATTGTGGTCTGTCCATAGATCAATGGGGTGTGTAGCGCCTTCAAGGTAGTGTCGGAAGTGCCAGAGGGACAAGACGATAGCAAGGAGTTCTTTATCGTAGATCATGTAATTTCGTTGAGCGGGGTCCAAGGATTTCGAGAAATAGGCTACTGGGTGATATCTGTTAAATTCATCGGGTTGTTCCAAGATTGCACCGACTGCAAAGTCACTTGCATCGCAGATGAGTCGAAAGGGTTTCGTGTGGTTAGGTAACATGAGGATTGGGGCCGTTGTGAATGCTTGGATTAGCTTCTGAAATGCTTGTTCTTCATCATCTTCCCATTTGAAGGGGTTTTCTTTCTTTGTTAAGTTAAGCAAGGGCCGTGCTATTCGAGAGTATTGGTGGATAAATCGTCGATAGAAGTTGCAAAATCCTAGAAATGCTTGTACTTCTGTAACATTGGTCGGAGTAGGCCATTTGTAATGCCTATTGACTTGTCTTGGTCCATGGATATTCGTCCTTGGGACATATTGATGCCTAGGTAACTAATAGAGGTTTGTCGAAAAGCACATTTCTCTGGTTTCAAGTATAAGTCGTGGTCTTGGAGTGTTTTTAGGACCTTATGTGTCCAGTCGTCTAGTTCGTTCAAGGTTTGCGCCATGATTAGTATATCATCTAGATAAACAACCACTCGTTCAGTGGCAATGTATTTTGCTAGGATGGTGTTCATAAAGCGTTGGAAAGTGGCTGGGGCGTTGCAGAGACCAAATGTCATTATCAATGGTTCGAAGAGTCCTAATGGTGTCTTGAATGCTGCGAGGTGTTCATGGCCCTCTCTGAGGCGAATATTGTTGTATCCCCATCGTACGTCAAACTTGGTAAAGTATTGGGCTCCTTGGAGTTTGTCAATTAATTCAGGAATCAAGGGTAGTGGATACGCGTCTTTGACAGTTGCTGTATTCAGGGCTCTGTAGTCTTGCACTGGTCGTAGATTTCCTCCTTTCTTTTCTACAAAGAAGAATGGGCTGGCAATAGCTGCTTTTGATGGTCGGATTGTGCCTCTCTTCAAATGTTTGTCTAAGTATTCTTTTAGGGCTTGTAGTTCCTTGGGAGTAAGTCGATAAATGCCAGAATCACGTCGGGCGATCCCTGGTTTTAGATTGATTGCATGGTCCCATGGTTGGTGAGCAGGAAGGTGTTGAGAAGCTTGTTCATCGAAAACCTTTCGCCATTTCAAGAATTGGGCGGGGATAAGTTCGTCTAATGTCTTAGGGGGTGTTTCCGCATTGGCTAACTTGGTAGCTGTGGTTGATTTGGCTCTTATGTTGATTGTTATTGGGCTGAATGCATCATGGATTTGTTCGTCAACACATGGGTTCAATGGTCCTTCAGTATCTGGGAAGATTAGTGCAGCAATGTCTGTAAACTCGGGTTCTTGTTACACCATTTTCCTTTTACGTTTACTTCTTACCTTTTGCTACGGACTGCTTGCTTGCGTACGTCCCTTTACTTACTGGTCTTGTGATCTCTTACGTCTTGTGATCCTTTCTGTGTTATCATGTGATCCATACACGTCCAGGTAACACTGGATTGCTGTTACTTTCCCTTTGTTTGGTTCTCTTTCCATTTATGTTCACTTCTTAGTTTCGACTGTGCAATGCTGCACACCTACTGTGCAGCACAGTTACTTGGTTCTGACTCATTCGTGGCCTCATTCCTATGACTCCTACTTATTATGACTCCTACTATACTAGTAGCACAGTCAAAGCGCAGCTATTGCTGCGCTTCTCCTGTATATATAAGCTCAGTACTTTGTGACCAAAGCCCTAAGCTTGGTCTCTTGTAGAATCCAACCTACTCTTGTCCAAACATATTCGCCTGCAACCCACTTCACTCTCACAAACTTAACTCACAACTACCTCTCCATTTCATCAACTCTCAACACACCATCCACCATCTACTCTTCGCCTTTCCCTTCCTTCCCTAAGAGTCTCTCTTCACTCTCCTGAGAAGAGCTCTCCTCCTTTAAGACCTACCTTCCTCTACTCTCTCTGCGTTGTTCAAAGTCCTGATGGACTTGAACACATATAGCTAGTGGAACCAGCCCTAGTCTATCCCATTACAAACTTACCCTAGCTTCTCAACAGACTGAGTCGTACTAGGAAGGGTCTATTGGCCATAACCTGTTTAGCATAAAACACTTCGACCGCTGCAGGGATCCTTACTCATTCTACATGGGAACCAGCCCGTTTCTTGAACACCTCTCTACCATCGACTTGCTTTCTGCTTGTGAACTGACACGGCTAGTTACCGTGACAGTTCTTCTTCTTCAGGGAAAGTAAGCGCTTGTATTTGGTAATTCCGCGTCCCAGATGCAGATGCAATGGTTATGCTTGGGTGTGTGGTAAGGCAAGTTTGGGGGCAGTTCCTCAGTGTGATTGTATCATTTGCCCAATCAATATCTGGGTTGTGGTGTCGTAGCCAATCGGTTCCTAAGATAATGTCGTGATCTCCAATGTTAGTGACAAGGAATTCTGCTTGTTCGTCATGAGTGGCGCCTGTGTGCGCTTGAATGCGAAGTCTTTGGATGGTGCTAAAGCGTATTAGTCCATTGGCATTTTGTGTTCCGTCTACATTTTGTGCTGGCAAGGGTTTGATCATAGTTCGAAGGTGCAGGTGGTGTCTTTGTGCAAATCGTTCATGGATTATCATTCCTTCTGCTCCACTGTCGAGCAGGGCTCTTGCACCGATTTCTTTGCTGCTTGTCTTCCCTACTAAGGTAACTTTCAAGGCAATGGAAGGGGAGCGAATATTCTTGGTAAAAACTTTGGGGTAATTGATTTCTCTTTGTATCGTACTGATTTGGACCACATCCCTCCTCGGTGCAGAAGGGGGTCCAATTAAAAATCCATAGGAGCAGATCTTGGGCGGAGGATCGAGTCTGCAAGTGTCTCTCTCCAAGTCGTTAGTGAAGCAACAGGAACGGGTTCTTCTTGCGCAGGTTCAATGTTTTCATCTTGGATGGTTGTAGCTCTGACTGTTTGGGGGCGAGAACCTTGTCGTTGGCGTCCTTGAGCTGCTTTCGTTGCTCTGCATTGATTTGCCATATGATTCTTCTTTCCACAATAATAACAGAGATTGTTCTTGCGTTGAAATTCTTTCTCTGCATCTGTGAGGGGTTTCCTTTCACTTCTGGATTCCCAGGGTCGTTCATTGGGTTCTCCTTGGTACAAGTTAATTTCCAATGGATTATCTGATCCTTGAGTGTTCAATCCTCGGGCACGCACAGAGCGTCCTCCTCGAAAAGCAGTGGAGTTGTATAGGTGGAAAAGGTTGTCGAATTCTCTTGCTGCTTTGACAAGGGCTGCAAGCGTAGTTGGTGTTGGTGTGATTCCCAGTATTTTCTGATGTAAGGCCGGGTTGATGTTCTTCCTAAATGCGTACATCTTTGTTCTTTCATCGGTGGTAGCTCGTGATGCGTGGTGCGACCATTTCTGATACCATTCATTAAACGGTAATTTTCCCTTGATAATAGGTGTGCATGATATTAGCGGAGGCCAACTCTGCTTCTGCAGGGAATAAAATGATCGGCAAAGGCTTTCTTGAAGTCGTCCCATGACCCATAGTCTGCTACAGTACGAGCCATAGCCTTGGTGGTTTGTTCTCTAGCCCACTGCTCCGGCGGGTGTTCCTACTTTAAAGTGGGTCAGTGCAGCGGCAACTTTCTTGCTTTCATCTGTAAAGGAGTCACCATTGATGTAATAATAATTGGCCAAAGCTGCCCAAAAGGCTTCTGCGTTATCAGCCTTTCCGTCAAAGGGTTCTGGTGCTGTTCCGACAAGGCGTGGATTGCTTGACATGGTGGGATTCTGAGTTGTTGTAGCTGTAACAATAGGTGGGGCTGAACCTTGTAGTTGGATTCTAGTTGGAGTGAGCAGTTCGAGGGACTGCTTGTGGTACGTTGCTAGTTGTATGAGGAGTAGGTTGTTGGGTATTACGCTGAGTAGAAGGTCCTGGAGTGGTGCTTCGAGTGCTCTGAGCAGTTCCTAGGATAGCAGGTAACTTCTTGAGGTGTTTCTGGCTGTAGAAATCGACTTCTCGATTGTTATAGTAAACCCAATGTCTTCTAGAACGGACTCCACTTGACTGGTCTGTCTAGGAAGAGGCCTGTGTAAGTTATAGGGGTTGAAGTCTTGAACGTTTTCTGCTCCTGGGGCTGCCGCTTTAAGTTGTTCGGTGGTAACTTCGTCGTTATCGTCTTCGTATAACCAAGTGTCAGAAAGATTTCCTGTGGTTGATAATAGGTGTGCCTGCAAATCTTCCTCGGTAACAGTGATCTTGGGTGTCGTAACTGAGGTTTTCAAATAGGAGTGGGATTAGATTTTCTTCTTCGTCAGTGATGTCCCTCCTAGTGCTCATAGATCTAGACGACTGTTATAGTCCAATGGCCGTTGTTCCAAGGATATGCAATGGTGTAGGCTGGCTTTAGTCGAATGGTATCGGGTCTTCCTTGATGTTTTCTTAATTGGATTCGGGAGTATTCTTCAGTAATGCTGCTTTGTGTTAGAACTACTCGGGTTTTCCACAGATATCCTTCAAATTCTGCTGGAGAGATGGCAAAGTCACTTATTTCCTTGGTGGGGTGCTTGTAAACTATAAAGTGTGTCAGTCGTTGATGCCAAGCTTGGGTACAATAATTCTTGAATTCAATTAACTCTCTCCTTGAACGTGTAGGTAGGTTTAATGCTAAGAAGGATTGTTCTGGTAGGTAAGCAGTGTAAATCAGTACTCCTAAGATCGGCACTATCAGGGGATTCAACAAGGGGTGATGCAAAGGGTTGGATAGGTATACAGGGGTAGGAATACGATTGGTAAACAAGGGTACGTAGGCGTCAGGAGGGGTAGGAGGTAATGGTCTTTCAACAAGGAAATCCTCTTGCGTTGGGAACTGTTTCTCTCTCAGGGGGTCGTTGGGATGACGTGCGTCTCCTGTGTCGAGGAGCCAGATTTATCGAATGGGGAGGTGGTAATCGCCTGGCGTCCACAAGGTAATTCCGTCAGGAGTAGGAGGTGTGTCTGGTCGAAAGTTGCACGTGCAATACTCTGTTTTGCAGTTACACCTTGCTGTCCACGGATTTGACTCAGTATCTTCTGTGCTGGCAGACCAACGTTCTTGGCTAGTTGGGACAGTGGTCTGAATTGGTGTGAGGGGTCGAGGGGCGAGACTTGAGGCTTCTAAGATTGCTGGAACAGAATAGTATGCAGGGGGACCAGTATATGAGGCGTCTGGGCTGGTAATTGCCCAAGGTTGATTGTAGTCTGCGTCGTATAGCCAAGAGTTAGTTTCCCAGTCAAAGGTGTTGTGTATTCCTGGTACAACAGCAAGTTGGACTGTAAGATTGATTTTCTCTTTGTATTCTGTTGAGGCGTAGGTGGTAGAACTGGACAGTGAGACGATAGTAGCTGATGTATGTCCAAGCCTAAGTAGAATAAGCAGTATCCTGTCCTCAAGGAGTGGATAATGATGTGGTGGCATGGTTGAATAACTCTGGTCCAGAGGTTTAATTCACTGGTGCGTAAGGATTGGTAGTCAACTGGTTGTCCTTGGATGTTCTTTGCTTGAGCAAGGTGCCAATATAATAGTTGTTGTCGTGCTGGTGGTAGAAGTCGACTAAGGGTTTCAAGGTATAGTGCGTGTTCGTCGTGGCTTAAGAGCTGTCCAAAAGGCAAGACTTCAAGGAACTCTTTAACAATAAGATGGGGGAAATCTTCGTGAGGTGGTTCAACTCCTGGTACGTCGTGTAAGTTGGTTAAAGTGGTGACAGGGAATGTGGTGGAGGTCCAAGTTCGGTAATGATTTAGGTTTAAGACATGTCGAGTGATAGCGTCTTCTTCTTCGTCTTCTTCTAAGGCGTATTCTTGTGGCACTTTACATAAAACAAGAAAAGGATCTTTATTCGATCTTTATTGAAGTGTTACAAGGGTGGTTCTTACTTTTTAAGAACCGTGCGCAAGATCTATGGTTTCGAGATGGTACCTCTTGATTATTTCAAGAAGGTTAGGAGGGATACGAGGTGTGAAACAGAAGCGAAGTAACTGGGGGTTGAAACGGATGGTATCGACGGTATAAGTCGAGTAGTGACGCAAGGAGACACAGTTATTGTTCTCTTCAAAGTGTAAGTAACCGTACGCGAAGGCTAGGCGTCTGTCCAGGAAATCGTGTACAATAGATAAGCAGAAGGACCCTTCGTAAGCAGGACGGTAAATGGCAGGTAAGGTAATGAGTTTCCTAAACAACGACGTATTAGCAATACGTCCAAGGGGAAAGTCAGCGTCCGGGGCGTATATCCCGACGTTGGAACAGATGCCGAAGGGGGTTAAGTTGTACTGGGTGGCAAGGGCAGAGTTGGAAGGTTCCACAGCAAATGTGTGGACGATGCATGCATGAAAGGCGGTTGTGTAGGTGTCTGTGAAGGCGCGACGACTTAACTGGTCTGAAGTAGGGATGCGTCCCAGGTAGTCTTGGTGATTTAAGTCGTGGAGGGGACACCACTGCTCCTGGCGACGATTGGTGGTAGGGAGGACGAAGTACTGGTGCGGATGGAAGCGAAATGCTGTGCAAGGGGGACGGTCAAGGAAACCTTCAGGCAAGGGAGGTCGGTCCGCTTGCTGTTGCTTGTTCTGCGCAGGAGGGGGAGTGCCAACAGGGACAAAGTCACCTGGGATAGGCTGGGGAATGCTGGGAGACGATGGTGGGGCTGTTGGGGAGTACAAGAGGCTGAGGGGCGAGGATGTGTTGACCGGGTCAATGTCTTCAGTGAGGATGCGAAGGGCAGTGCGTGGGGTAGGTTGCAGAGGAGAAGGGAGGCGCAAGGAGGTGTTAACCAAAGTGGGGGAGTTAGGAGTGGACACTTGAGCGTTGGCTGGTCAATACAGGGATGATGAGAGACTGTCCAGATGTCAAGACATGTACTGCTGATCACTAAGGACTCAGGAGCAGGTGGGCAAGGGTCGGAACAGATGGTACGCGGCGAAGGCGGCGTTGAACAAGAGGACGAGCCAAACGACGAGGAGATACCAGATGGGGACTGGTAGGTGTTGCAAGAGACAGAGGTGAAGGCTAGAGGCCAGTGTAACGAGGGGCTTTAAACAAGGCGGTCGTTAAAGAGTACCTTGGAGGCGAGGGGAATCTTTAGACTGAGCGGTCGCAGGGGAGTACCCAGGAAGATGAGAGTATCACAAATGGACAGTCTGACGACTGCCATGCTTCATTGGGGCTTATATACAGTGTACAGGGTCGATTACAAAGCACTGGGACTATTCTAGACTCTTTGGTACCATCCAATAGGACTACAGAGGCATAAACTTGCTTGTGTCAAGTTTCAGGCTTACTGAGCGCATTACTGATCATTGTGGAGCAATGACATCATTATGATGTCACTGTGGGGCGCTTAGTGAGCCTATGAGGTCACTGTGGAGTCGCTCAGTCAGCCATGATGTCATTGGAGCCTTGATGACGTCAGATGATTTATGCAACAGTTTCTAAGAGTTTGTGCCGCTGTTTCGGGTCAATGGTGGCTGAGTGGCCATGTGGCTGCCACGCGATGATTACCCGATTAGGAAACCGGTGCCTGGTCGTGTTAGAGTGCCTTTGCAATAGCAATATCTTGTACCACAGGAGGGATAGCCCAGAAAATGGAAGGGAGTCGGCAATGCAAAGTGAGAGAGGTCTTTCTTGAGTAAAATAGGACAATCCTCGGCCAGGACTTGGCCTTGGTTCGTAACACTCACTTTGTTAGTCAGAGATCTGCATGCCGCCTATGTGTCCATTTCCCAGCCTGCCGCCATCTTCCCTCTCCCTTTCTACTTCCACGCCCCCTCGCTCCTCTACCTTGCATCTGCCATCCAAGTTCTCCAATTGTCCCACCCGCAATCGCGTTCGGCAGCGCCATCAGCGCCCAAGCGACCACCCACCAGCACTCTCCCTATCCCCCCTCCAGCCTCTCCTTTGCATTGTCTCCCCCTCCTCGCGTCGCGACTCGACCACACCCCTCGTCACCACACCTGGCCTCAGCCATCGTTCACAAATTGCCACATGCCACTACCACAGCCGCTGGAGACCACGACTCGATACCTCGTGTTGTCCAGCTTCGGTCCCCTTCTCACGTCTAGATTTCCTTTCATATGCCTGTCTTTTGTGCTTTTCCTGTCCCTTAGCCTTAGTTCCCACCTGTATCTGCTACCATGTTGAATAAAGTTGCCCTGTTGTTCCCTTATCATCTGTGTGAACCTGAGTGCAGTCGAATGAACAAACGCGTTCTTGTGTTCCCGCTAGGTGCTCCTCCTCTTTGGAGCTTCAGTCTTATGAAGTCATTCTGCATTCTTGGACACACTTTACCGCCCCATGGGCTCAGGTGTGCACTTCCTGGGGGGGCTCCTTCCTGGCACACGACCGTGCTACTGTCACACGATATGAGGAAAACGACGTTGCACACCACAATGCTTGAGTCAAAAACACTATGGGGCTGCCTCAAGACAGCCCATGGGTACAACATGAGGGAAAAATAATAGATATAGACAATGATTTTGAGTTGTAATTCATCTAATACACATGTGGAGGTGGCTTGAGTCCAGCTCCACCAATTCTCACTCAAATCTCATGAAAACAATGGGGCTGCCTAGCCCTCATTCAGGCAATTCAGGGACAATAAGTTTCATGTGAATTGAAGCTGTTTTGAGGGAGATATTCGCCCCGCACGTTTGAGAGGGTTTTCTGTGCCAATTTGGGTGGAATTCAAACTCCGCCAAGTGCGCTGAAAATGGCAATAAGCACGCAAATCCGTCAAGAGATTTCGTGTGCACCTTCTAATTGCACAGGGGTTCACCCAAGTCAAAGGCATTACAGTTGATGAAACCTTCTCACCAGTAGCCAGGTCTGAGTCTTAGCGACTCTTTATTAGCGTTGATCGCGCTATAGGATTGGGAGATCCGAAGACGTCCAGTCGGCGTCCCTCTTTGGCTCACTGGGTGATGAAGATTAGATTCATTTGGAGCAACCGCAAGGTTTCATCACACCGAAAGCACTTATCTGGTCTTACACATACCTATCATACATGGGATTTACGCTCTCATGGAGTCCTTAGTGGCTCGTGTTCACTCACACGCATTCTCATGTGGGCATATGTCATCACCAAGACGTGGGGGGATCGCTCGCATTATCATTTCATCATTATCCTCTGTGTCGATGACGTTACTATCTTAGGCGACTCTCACAGTTTCCACGCCCACCTCTGCGGGCATTCACCTCACACATCTATCTTTGTCTATGCGCTACGAGTTGACAGATCTAGGCGAGATCGCGTCATACCTCGGGATCCGCGTTTCACGCAATCGCTCGGCTAACACAGACATCGATCAATCAAGGTACATCTCGGATCGCTTCGGGATGGCGGATTCCACTCCACTCCTGTAATCTCGGAGGTCTCACCTCGGGATGGTGGACTTCCGTTCTGCTTTCACATTCCGCTCCGTTCCGACGCGGAAACACAGTTGATCAAGCACTCTGGAGAAGCAACGCCTATGAAGACTAGGCAATATCAGCATTCTATTGGAAGCCTCCTCTATGTGCACATCTGGACACGTTTACACACTTCCTTTGCAGTCTCTCGACTGTAAGCTCACACACGTTCACTCACTTTCTCTTGCAGTCTCTCGACTGTGCATTTACATGCGTCCACACGCATTCACCCTTCCTCTTGGAGTCTTTCTACTCGCAGTCTCTGGACTCACCCACTTTTCATTCATTTGCAGTCCTATCTTATCAGGACGTCTACGCATTGATGGTCCACTTCGCTGCATGCCCATGCGCAACTCCAGTCTTTTGTGTCACTGGATCAGATCTTATCTTGCATTGACCAACTGTATCAATCATGGGAGGATGTTGAGATTACCACTGCTTTGGGCAGTCTGATGTAATCACAGCCCAGTCGCGTTAACATGTCGGCTCCCACGGACCGGGTGCTCTCAGCTCACGCGCATCGCTCACGTGTCGGATCAGCCCGGACTGGCTCAGCTCAGATGCTGCAGCCTGCGTATGTTACAATGATAAGTTAATTGATGACAATTGGTAGCTACTAACAACTGATCCTTTATGATACAAGTTGGTAGTTATGATTACTTTGCTTAGAGACGCTTATGCATATTTAAGAGGCACTCAATTAGCTAGATCGCTTCAGTTTTGTCTTACACAAACTGAAGTGAGTACTTACTGTTTCCTATCTTATCTATCGCATCTAATCACACGTTGTAGATATCTTTTGATAGGTATTACTGATTTATAGTTTTGTCTTACACAAACTGAAATATCTTTTGATAGATCTTAAGGATCTTATCACTGTTATCATAACCTGCACCCATCTGCTTCAACATCAGGTCATCCTGGGATATCCCTTCCTATATGAGTTCGACCCCACCATCAACTGGAAGAAAGGACAGCTGATGGAAGGAGCGGTACAGATTGAGACTGCTCAATACAAGTACCTGGATCTCTATGTCACAAATATCCAAAGAGAGCAAGAGATGAAAGCCAACAATTGAAGAAAGGGGAAGCCATTTACCTACAAAAGATGACTATTGCTCAGAAGTGGGCCCAGCAGTCAATTGAACCACAGGAAGGAGAAGACCCCCTTGCCAATGTTCCAAAGCGATTCCACTGCTTTGCAGATGTCTTCTCAGAAGAGAAGTCCCAGAGGTTCCCACCACCAAGGGAACCAGATATGCAGATAGAGCTGTTACCTGATGCACCAAAGGAGCTAAACTGCAAAGTGTACCCCTAACATGAGATGAATGAGAATACCTCAAGAAATTCCTAGCTGATGAAGTAGAAAAGCGATACATCACTCCAGGTCCATCCAGCTACACATCTCCAGTGTTCTTCATTGGCAAGAAGGACAGCAAGAAGAGGATCATTGTAGACTATCAACGACTAAATCAGTGGACCAGATGAGACAATGAACCTTTACCACATCTGGAACAAGAGGTGGAAAGACTTCAAGGGAAAAAGGTGTTCTCCAAGTTCGATATACAATGGGGATACAATAATGTGCAACTGGCAGAAGGAGATTGCTGGAAGGCAGCCTTCAAGATGCCATATGGAACCTACCTGCCCAATGTCATGTATTTTGGGCTCAAGAACGTGCCAGCCTTCTTTACTAGGCTGATGAGAAGAGACTTCGGTGACTGGCTGGACCGATGGGCAGAATACACTGTCAACTATCTGGATGACTTTGGAATTGCCATGGGGGACAGTCCTGGACAACTAGAATTCCACAAGCAATGTACAGTGACCCAAAAAACCGTTCAAATGTTTTGTACATTTTCATTGTATTGACCATATCTAGAGAACCACTGCAGCTAATAATATGTAACTAGGTTTGTTTTCAAGCTCTACATCATAGCTTTGTAATGGTATACTTTATACAGCATAAGCATAATTATTTAGGAATATATAAGGTATGTTTGCTGGTGTACCCATTTGAACAGTTTTTTGGCCTTGGTAAGTGAATTCATTATTTCTCAGATTAAGATTCATATTCTTTCCCCAGAGGGCTAAAATCGAACATGGAGGTCATGTGACCTATAATAAACTCAACCCATGTGCAAATAAGCCAAAACAGCTGCTTCTTCTTCACCAACAACATCATGAAGTCTCTTCTTCCTCATGAAGTCAACTACATCATCTCCCTTCTCCAGGCCAACAATTCAGTTCGTAACATTGCCAAGGCAGCACACAGAAGCATTGGTTCAATCACCAACATTCGCCAGAAATACCTTCCTGACCTTCCAAAGTCCTCTGGAGGTCGTCCTTCCAAGCTCTCTAACCTTGACATCCGCTTTGCCACATGCCTTCTTAGCTCTGGAGAAGCAGATACTGCTCCTCAGGTTGCTAGAAGGTTGGAGGTCATCAAAGAGTCCACTATCTCCAATCAGACCATTCAAAACTACCTTAACAAGGCAGGCTTGAAGGCAGTTACAAAGAAGAAGAGGCCTTACCTTAAACCAAGTCACTATAGGGCCAGAAAGGACTTTGCAGAAAAGTACCTATACTGGACTGTGGAGGACTGGAAGAGGGTAATTTGGTCAGATGAGACCAAAATCAATCGTATGGGCTCAGATGGCAAGAAATGGGCTTGGAAAAAAAGAGGAGAGCACCTTTCTGAACGCCTTGTTCAGCCAACAGTCAAACATGGAGGAGGTTCCTTGATGTTGTGGGGCTGCATGTCTTGGGAAGGAGTTGGGCATGCAGCAAAGATTGATGGAAAGATGGATGCTGAACTTTATTGCAGCATTTTGGAGGATGAACTACTTGCATCTATCAAGTATTTCAAGAAGAAATGCAAAGATACCCTCTTTCAACAGGACAATGCCTCTATCCACAAGAGCAGGCTTGCCACATCTTGGTTCCAAGACCACAGAATTCAGGTCATGGACTGGCCAGCTCAATCCCCAGACCTCAATCCTATTGAGCATCTTTGGGCTCATCTCAAAAAGATGCTTGCAGCTTATCCAACACCCCCTAAGGGAATCAATGAACTTTGGGAGCGCACACAGCTGGAATGGGAGGCCATTGATCAAACTGTTGTGCAGAATTTGATAGAAAGTATGCCTAGGAGGGTGGAAGAGGTGTTCAAAGCAAATGGAGGATACACAAACTACTAATTTTTGGCATATACCCTATTTAGATACCAAGGCAAAAAAACTGTTCAAATGGATACACTGGAAGAAATACCTTATATCTTCTTACATAATTATGTTCATAGTATATATAGTATTTCATTACAAAGCTATGATGTAGAGATTTAAAACAAGCCCACTAACATGTTATCAGCTGCAGTGGTTCTCTAGATATGGTTAATACAATGAAAATGTACAAAACATTTGAACGGTTTTTTGGGTCACTGTATCAGCAAACTACTCATGCTGATGCAGAAGAAGTCATACTTCCTGAAACCCCAGAAGTGCCAGTTCATGGTGCGAAAACTAACCATGCTGGGGTGGGACATAGACGAAGGGAAGATGAAGATTGAGGCCTCCAAGGTCCGAGGAATCATGGACTGGCCTAGAGAAATCAAGGATGTGCATGAAGTGCGCAAGGTCATGGGAGTCCTCAGCTATAACAGGGCTTCTATTCAAGGATTCAGCCAGATTGCTCGACCCATTATTGCCTTGACAGAGAAAGGGGTACCATTCAAATGGACCCAAGAATGCAAAGATGCTCTGGAACAACTTATCCAGATGGTATCTTCCAACCCTGTCCTGCTCCATCCTGATGAGGAGCGACCCTTTGAACTGGAAGTAGACATGTCCAATTATGCTATTGGAGCAGGAATATTCCAGAAGGATGAACAAGGAAAGAGGAGGCCAATAGGTTACTTCTCCACAGCCTTGAAACAAGCAGAAAGGAACTATGACATATGGGACAAAGAGTTCTTAGCCATGGTGCGAGCCTTGAAGCACTGGAGACACCTGCTCATGGGAGCAAAGCATAAGGTGGTGGTCTATACAGACCATGCAAACCTGTTGCATTACTGACACCCTCAGCAAATAAACGGTCAAGTAGCAAGATATATTACCTTCTTGGCAGACTTCGACTTAGAACTGAAACACCAGGCAGGGGCAAGGAATAAAGCAGATGCCCTGTCTAGGAGACCTGACCTTGACGATGGACAAGGGGATAAAGAAGAAGTGGTCGCGCTACCTGACCACCTTTTTATTCAAGTAATGCATACTACTGCATTAGAAGAACAGATAAAGAACCAACAAGGGGAAGAAAGACACCGATTAAAGTTACTTGATTGGGTACAGAGACACTGACTGGAGAAGCAACATAGCTTATGGTGGAAGAATGAAGCCTTGGTGGTTACAGGCGATGAAGGGACCCACAGGATGTTACTGGAACAGTATCATGACAGTCCCACAGCAGGACACCCAGGGAAGGCTAAAACATTACTGGGAATGATGCAATTCTACTGGTGGCCCACCATGAGATGCTTTGTCAACCGATATGTGGAAGGATGCACAATTTGCCAAAGTAACAAGTCAAACACTCATCCAAGTCGACCTCCCCTGTATCCCATACCACCAGAAGAAGGGGCTACTCCCTTCTCAACTGTCAGCATGGACTTTGTGGTCAAATTGCCAAAGTCAAAAGGATGTGACAGTATATTGACTGTCACTGACCACAATTGTACTAAAGGCATCATCCTGCTTCCTTGCAAGGAAGAGATGGATGCAGAAGAGCTGGCACAGCTTTACAAGGACAGAAATTTTCCCTTTGTGGGAGTACCAAGCAAGATCATATCCAATCAAGACAAACCAATAAGTTCCAAGTTCATTAGGGAACTTTGCGACCAGCTGCATATCAAACAGAATATCAGCACCGCCTACCATCCCCAGACAGATGGACAATCAGAAAGAATGAATCAGACGATGGAAACATCACTCAGGTTCTTTTGCAACCACCAACAAGACGATTGGGTGGACTGGCTGCCTCTGGTGCAATACACAATGAATTCTAATGTTTCAGAGACAACCAAGCAGTCCCCTTTCTTCTTATGGATGGGCTTTATGCCCAAGGCACACCAGCCAAATTGGGGAAGCAAAATACCAAGAATAGACAATTGGAAAGTCTGAATCCAGGAAGCAAGATCACAGGCACAAGAAGCGATGAAGATCGCTTCCCAAATGTGGAAGTGAAGAAGCAGTTTCCAACCTTACCAGAAAGGAAAAAGGGTATGGCTCGACAGCACCAACCTAAAAATGACACATCCTACAGTGAAACTATGCCCAAAATGATATGGGCCTTTTGAAATCACGGAGGTGATCAGCCCAGTGACATACAGATTGGATCTCCCTAGCCGCTGGAGGATCCATAACGTGTTTCATGCATCCTTATTGACACCTTACAAGGAGACAGAGGAGCATGGGGCCAACTACACCAATCCAGAAGCAGAATTGGTGGAAGGAGAAGAGGAATATGAAGTAGCAATGATTTTAGGTTCGAGATGGACTGGAAGGAGGAAACAACTGGAGTATCAAGTCTGGTGGGAAGGATACTCTGTGTCAAGACATGTACTGCTGATCCGTGTGGACTCAGGAGCAGGTGGGCAAGGGTCAGAACAGATGATACGCGGCGTAGGCGGCGTTGAACAAGAGGACGAGCCAAATGACTAAGATATACCAGATCGGGACTGGTACGTGTAACTGGAGGCAGAGGCGAAGGTTAGAAGCCAGTGCAACGAGGGGGCTTTAAACAAGGCGGTCGTAGAAGTGTACCTTGGAAGCGAGAGGAGTCTTTAAACTGAGCGGTCGTGGGGGAGTACCCAGGAAGATGAGAGTATCACAAATGGACAGTCTGACGACTGCCATGCTTCATTGGGGCTTATATACAGTGTACAGGGTCGATTGCAAAGAACTGAGACTATTCTAGACTCTTTGGTACCATCCAATAGGACTACAGAGGCATAAACTTGCTTGTGTCAAGTTTTTAGGCTTACTGAGCGCATTACTGATCATTGTGGAGCGATGACATCATTATGATGTCACTGTGGAGCACTTAGTGAGCCTATGAGGTCACTGTGGAGTCGCTCAGTCAGCCATGATGTCATTGGAGCCTTGATGACATCAGATGATTTATGCAACAGCTTCTAAGAGTTTGTACCGCTGTTTTGGGTCCTTGGTGGCTGGGTGGCCATGTGGCTGCCACGTGATGATTACCCGATTAGGAAATGGGTGCCTGGTCGTGTTATAGTGCCTTTGCAATAGTGATATCTTGTACCGCAGGAGGGATAGCCCAGTAAATGGAAGGGAGTCGGTAATGCAAAGTGAGAGAGGTCTCTCTTGAGTGAAATAGGACAATCTACAGCCAGGACCTGGCCTTGGTTCGTAACACTCTGAAGCCCATGACTCTTGGGAGCCAGTAGAGAACATCAAAGCGTCTAGACTAATAGAGGAATACCACAGAAAGAGCCCCACTGCCATACGGGTTATAAAAGTCCAGCGAAAGATGCCCTCTACTTCCTCATCCCCATATCATCACTCACAAATGTCCCAAACTCCCACTAATGAAATTGTTCCCCAATCCGACCTCTCTGGTGCAGAGGGGCCACTTGAAATCACCACTCCTGATGCTTCCCTCCTCGCCTTCTTCCAAGGAATGGATGAACATAGCACTGGAGAAGGAGAAGTGGACATGCATCCCCTCTGTTGAACCAGAACCCGAACGGATCAAAGAAGGCGAAGACCTTCATACAAGGTTCAAGATCCGTTCATAGATGTTACGTGTTAGACAGAACTTTAGTATATGTGCTTATGGCAATAGGGTTACGCATACTATGCTATCTATCACAAGATGCAGCCTTATGCTGCGTCTAGAACGTTTCCACATCACGCGTCACTGAATGCGCGATATAGTGGACACCTGTAGTCACCTCTTTTGGACTTAGGAACAGCCCTGGGTCATAGAGGTATAAATACCATACATGTAGATGAGTATACACATCGCTCTACACCCCAATATCACTTGAGCATTAGCACAACCTCTAAGGTGGGTTGCTTGGCCTGTTAGCTGCGCTCTATGCTGCGCAACACCCTCAAATTTGGACCCCCTGCTGACCAAGTCGACGCTCAGCCTGGGGACTGGGATGTGACATCCCCTACCAGCACTCTTGACCAGGTTTCCCACCCTGGAGAGCCTTGGGTATGATGGGATGCTGACAGACACCACACAGGGATTGACATCCCTGATGGTATGACTTGGGGTAACAAACTGGCCAGGTATGTGGCCTATGACATTGCCTTGGGAGAGCCAAGAGTGAGGGGGAAGAACGGAGAAGGCCACGCAGACTATGGCAAGATCCTCCAGGCCACCCCTTGTAACAACCTCTATAACTATGGCCAAGATGAACACAATTTAGACTGCTTTGACACAGAGAGGCAGTTCAAAGGGCACTGGAGACAGACCCTCTCCCTCCTAGGCGACTATGGGCTGCAGGCAGAGCTTTACTGCCTAGACCACCTCTACACCCAACAAGAAATGTTGGAAGCTAACTATCAGGTGCTCGAAGAAGAGGAGAAGCAGCTGTGCTACAAGCTCAGCAAATACCTAGCCAAGAAGCAAGCAGTAGAGAGAGGCAAGGCTGAAGCCAAGGAGAGAATGGCAGCAGCCAAAGTATGCTCATGTTGCTGGGAGTTCATTGAAGCAGGCTGTAGCCAGGGAGAAACCCCTCCAGGTATCTGGGCTGAAGAACTCCTCACCAATTACCAGGCTGGGCAGCCCATTCCCCCTTTACCCGTCTTTGTCCCTCAGCTGCCTTTGGCAGACATCGCTCAGGGGTATGATACCTCTACCCCAGAACCAGTTGTTGAAGCAGATGGGCGCAGGTTATGATACGAGCGATAAGATCCTTAAGATCTATCAAAAGATATTTCAGTATTGTGTAAGACAAGACTATAATTCAGTAATACCTATCAAAAGATATCTACAATGCATGATTAGATGCGAGAGATAAGATAGGAAACAGTAAGTACTCACTTCAGTATTGTGTAAGACAAGACTGAAGTGATCTATTGAAATACGACGCTCTTAGGTACTCCAGAGCGTCTCTAAGTACGCTGCAAGTAGCTACCATCAATAAGAAACAAAGATCATACAAGGATCAGTCGTTAGTAGCTACTGATTGTCATCAATTAACTTATCATTGTAAGTAACGCAGATCTCAGCATATGAGCTGAGCCGGTGATGCCCGGTCCGTGTAACCAACGCGTCAATGTGTCTGAGCTGTGATTACATCACAACGTCCCAGGGTAGTGGTAACACACCAAATCAATGATAATCTCAACACCAGTACCAGCCAGCCCTGCACCTACGATGGTGCAAGGGTATTCAGAGGAGGAGATTGACATCCTCCAAACCATGTCCAGTATGCGCCTTCGAGGAGGGGCAGGATCGGAAGCGTCACCAAACCATTCCCCCCAGAGCTCCATCTACTACCACTCCTATAGCAGCAGTGGAGAAGCATCTACTGCAACAGCTGAGTTCATTCCCAAGCCTCAGCAACTGACCATGATAGAAGGGAGGAGGAAGAGGAACCAATGCAAGTATTGTGGCCAGGTAGGACACTTCAATAAGTACTGTCCACTGCCCCACCAGTATTGCCATGACCAATTGGCAGCAGACTCTGCCTCACATTGCCTGGTACCTCCCTATCATCATTCCTACACACCCGTCAGATCGTGCCCTTTCCACCGAGGATGGGAACTGGCACACCCAAGCAGGAAGAGGAAGTCCGACCAGGAGAGGGAGGACATTGCTAACCCACACATCCTGCAGGTAGCAAAAGGAGAAGGATCCAGGACCTTTCAAGAACCTTTCACTATGACCCCTCTCTGCTCCGACACACCCCCAGTCAGGAGGTTACCCAGGGACTCTGACAGACTCCCACAGATCATGTCTCCTTCAGCCATTGCTGAGGAGTCAGAGGCGATAGTGGCCTCAGCATTGGCTGCCTATGAGGCAGCAGAAGAAGGCTGATACACCTTCACCGTGTCACCTCCTCCCCTTGATGATGATGGCATTGACCCCACCACTCGATTTTAGAATCGTTGATGCATGGGACCACCAATCTGAAGGAGGGGTGATGTTACCAAGTGGTTTGGGGTCCGGAAGATCCCAGAACACCTGAACTATGGACTGCATTGTTTGCATCATGTGTGCATCAGATTGTGATCATTTATGTTCATTGATATCACACTCGGAACACATTGATTGTATCTTTCTGAAGGTGTATTGAAGAAGCAATGAGTAGCATTGCTTCTGTTCCAGATGTTCCTGTACTGCCACATATGTTGCTTCCTTGATTAGGAAAGTACTTATGACACTGAGATTGCTACTATGGAAGAACTTAATGCTTCCAGTACCGAGATCGTTTTACATAGAAGCAACCTCGCTTCTATGAGCCGCCTTTTGCTTCTATAGCCACAACCAGTACTACAGTAGCATGAACCTTATCCCTGTAGGGCTATATAAAGCCCCCAGTCTGTAGCAGTTGAGCCCTAAGCTCAACTTAGTTTGCCAATCCCAAACAGTTGACTCCTACCCCGTCTGCAGAGCCCCTCTCATCTTGTTGCCATACTCCAGAAGGTTCTAATACTCCTTCCCCTCCACGAGTATTGCTTGCTTGACTCAAGCATATCTGCATTGGTAGGATGCATTCATAGACGCAACCATTGATCTTATTTAAGGCACTTTGGAGCCTCAACAACAGTCCTCAGACTGTCCATTTGTTTACGGCACTCTCCATCCCTAGGATACTCCTTTAAGGACCATCCCCTTGTGACTATTCTGGCTTCTTCTCTGTGCGCCTGCTCAACCTTACCAGTAACCATACCTCTTTGGTATCTGTTACTGCTCTGGACTCTACTTCTTGCCCACACCTTCTTGGATGTCTATCAACTTGTCTTCGAACTAACCCCTTGCTCTTGAACTGGATTGTTCAACAGTGAGTCTTGACAGTCATTGTGTGCCCTCCAACAGACCAACAGAGAGCCTGAGGTGCAGTCTTTTGACAGGGTGATATATCACACAAGGGAAGCATTTTTCTAGCAATGACCTAACTCTTTTTTATTTGACTGGTTATATTATATGCATGGTGTCAGTCCACATTCTCCCCAGGTTTCTCAGAAAGACTGCCTTGCAGTCGACAACCCTCATCCACCTTCCCACCCAAATGGTTGGTGTGCTGCCCAAATGAAAGCTCAAACTTGAGGTATTGAGCTTGCCCGGTTGTGGCATCATGGTGCTCATACTGCACCAAGATTATGCCACAGACCAACTAGTAAGTGAATCAGTCTGGAATTGCGACTGAAAGACAGAAAACTCACCCATAAAGTGAGCGCAATTGGAATGCGCTGAACGATGGACTTGACAATGTTCCTATATGGCATGTTCAACCTCAAGAGCAAGAGAATGGGCTAGGTGAAGGTGAGGTGGGTGTGAGAAGCAACATACAGTGTCCAAGTGATGTGTGGCAGCAAGGAAGCAACTCAAAAAAAACAAGCGTATGTGTATGTGCCACCAACTCACTCAGTGTTCACATTTGCATTTATTTGCCACAAATTGCTTACAAGAGTACATATGTGTGTATTCCTTTTGTGCCATCTCCTCTTCGTCCTCACATCATCATCATTGCTGCCAGCATGCCACCTCGCCCCCATCAACCGCTGCACGCCCTTGCCCTCAATGCCCCCACCTTCACCATGCACCAATGAGTCCCAACACACTGCTGAAGAGCCCCATACCATGCTGCCATCTTCGTTGCCATTGGACGGTGTTGCTACTGTACATTTCACTATGCTTTTTCTCCCCTTTTACTAGTCTCTCATTTTGTTAGTCAGAGATCTGCATGCCGCCTATGCGTCCATTTCCCAGCCTGCCGCTGTCTTCCCTCTCCCTTTCTACATCCACACCCCCTTGCTCCTCTACCTCATATCTGCCATCCAATCTCTCCAATTATCCCACCCGCAATCGCATTCAGCAGCACCATCAGCACTCAAGTGACCACCCACCAGCACTCTCCCTATCCCCCCTCCAGCCTCTCCTTTGCATCATCTCCCCCTTGTGTCGCAACTCAACCACACCCCTTGTCACCACACCTGGCCTCAGCCATCCTTCACAAATTGCTCCATGCCACTACCACAGCTGCTGGAGACCACGACTCGATACCTTGCGTTGTCCAGCTTCGGTCCCCTTCTTACATCTAGATTTCCTTTCATATGCCTGTCTTTTGTGCTTTTCCTGTCCCTTAGCCTTAGTTCCCACCTGTATATGCTACCATCTTGAATAAAGTTGCCCTGTTGTCCTCTTATCATCTGTGTGAACCTGAGTGCAGTTGAATGAACAAACACATTCTCATGTTCCTGCTAGGTGCTCCTCCCAGTCAAAAACACTATGGGGCTACCTCAAGACAGCCCATGGGTACAACATGAGGGCAAAATAATGGATATTGACCATGATTTTGAGTTGTAATTTATCTAATACACATGTGGAGGTGGCTTGAGTCCAGCTCCACCAATTCTCACTCAAATCTCATGAGAACAATGGGGCTGCCTAGCCCTCATTCAGGTGATTCAGGGACAATATGTTTCATATGAATTGAAGGTATTTTGAGGGAGATATTCATCCCACACATTTGAGGGCATTTTCTGTGCTGATTTGGGTGGAATTCAAGCTCCGCCAAGTGCACTGAAAACAGCAATAATGCAAACTCTGCTCCTACTCCATTACCAGAGGGCTATCACCCCTCTCCCAACACTCTGCTGCTGACCTAGCCTTGCAGTCAAAATTCCAGCAAGTTATAGGATCCCCCCTATACATAATGCTTGGAATGCATCCAGACATAGCCTTTGCAGTCATTAAGCTGTTGCAACATGCTGCCAATCCCTCAGAGGATCATTTAAATTGTGCATTCTATATTTTCTGATACCTCTTGGGAACTGCCAATTATGTTTTGGTCTATGATGGACCATTAAATGGTGGCTTAATGGCATATGCTGATGCTGACTGGGCTTCTGATCTGACTAATCAGATGTCCACAACAGGCTATATGGTGAACCTGGCAGTAGCAATATTTTCATGGAACTCATGAGTGCAGAAAATAGTCACACTCTCCTCCACTGAAGCTGAGTACATGTTGCTCTGTTACAACATTTTCCTTTTATGCTTACTTCTCACCTTTGCTATGGTCTGCTCCCTTCATACATCCCTTTACTTACTGGTCTTGTGATCTCTTATGTCTTGTGATCTCTTCTTGTTATCATGTGATCCATACACATCCAGGTAACACTGGATTGCTGTTACTTTCCCTTTGTTTGGTTCTCTTTCCTTTTATACTTACTTCTCAATTTTGACTGTGCAATGCTGCACACCTACTGTGCAGCACAGTCACTTGATTATGACTCATTTGTGGCCTCATTTCTATGACTCCTACTATACTAGTAGCACAGTCAAAGCACAGCTACTGCTGTGCTTCTCCTGTATATATAAGCTCAGTACTTTGTGACCAAACCCTAAGCTTGGTCTCTTGTAGAATCCAACCTACTCTTGTCCAAACATATTTGCCTGCAACCCACTCTGCTCCTAATCCTCAAACCACATCCACCTCTCCATTTCATCAACTCTTCACACACACACACCATCTACCATGTACTCTTTGCCTTTCCCTTCCTCCCCTAAGAGTCTCTCTTCACTCTACTCAGAAGAGCTCTCCTCCTTCAAGACATACCTTCCTCTCTCTGCCCATTCAAGGTCTATGATGGACTTGAACACATATAGCTAGTGGAACCAGCCCTAGTCTATCTCATTACAAACTTACCCTAGCTTCTCAACGGACCAAGTTGTACTTGGAAGGGTCTATTGGCCATAACCTGTTTAGCATAAAACACTTTGACTGCTGCAGGGATCTTTACTCTTTACAATGGGAACCAGCCTGTTCCTCCAAACACACTTTACTATCAACTCAACTTCAGGCTTGAGAACTGACATGGCTCATTACTGTGACATGCTCTCTGACATGAGTGGACAGTTAGTTTGGATTAAATCCTTACCAACAGAACTTGGCATCAACCTGGCTCCTGTTGCGAATCAAGGCCAGGCCTTCACCATACAATGTCTTGTTGAAACTTGACAGAGTCCTTTTCTTTTTGTATCCTCTACCTGCCTTTGTTCCCAATAAACTTCTCATTCTAAACAGGCATACATTGCAAAGAACCTTGGTTTCCAATCCCTCTGAACTCACTAAAGCACCCTCCTTCCTATTGGGGCAACTTACCACATGCAGGCCACATGACCATTCATCCACTTGCTACCAAAACACTGGAAGGACTCCTAGACCTCTTGGATGATCTAAATGATGTCATAGAGCGCCACTGACATCACAACTGACTGAGCAACTCCACAATGACATCATATGCGCACCAAGCACTCCACAAATGATGTCATTATGA
This sequence comes from Russula earlei, assembly GCA_025769875.1. Lineage (NCBI taxonomy): Eukaryota > Fungi > Basidiomycota > Agaricomycetes > Russulales > Russulaceae > Russula > Russula earlei. The sequence continues at coordinate 56,340 of JAGFNK010000074.1, read as the reverse complement.
TATCATTGCTCCACTGTCTTCCTAATCATCCTGAATCATCCATCAGTCTGACACAACGTGTTTATGCCCATAGAATCTGATTGGAGTGGTCCATAGAGTCTGAGTTATTTTCTGTAGTTCATACTCAGACCTGTAACTAGTATATAAGACCCAATGTAGCATGGCAGTTGTCAGACTGTCCATTTGTGATACTCTCATCTTCCTGGGTACTCCCCCATGACTGCTCAGTTTAAAGTCTTCCCTTGTCTTCAAGGTACTCTTCAACAACTGCCTTGTCTAAAGCCCCTCACTACACTGGCCTCTAACCTTTGCCTCTGTCTCCAGCAACATCTGCCAGTACCATTTGGTACCTCCTCGTTGTTTGGCTTGTCCTCCTATTCAATGCTGTTTACGCCACGTACTGTCTGTTCCAACCCTTGCCCACCTGCTCCTGAGTCCTTAGTGATCAGTAGTACATGTCTTGACAGCTCCCATCCCACTGTTCTGTGATAACCAAGGCTCAATATTCTTAGCCTCCAACCCTATACAAGAAAAGTGCATCAAACACATTGATTTGCATTTTCACTTCATTCATGAAATTATACAAAAAAAAAAGGTGGAGCTATTCTTTATTGAAGGGGCTAACAACCCTGCCAACATGTTCACCAAGAACCTTGTTTGTGTTGAGTTCCTCAAATTTAGGGAGCAATTAGGAGTAATGTTCTACCCCTGAATGTGGGAAAATGCTCATTGCATCTACTGATGCACTTAGCAAGGGGGAGTGTTGAACCAGAATGCAAACAGATCAAAGAAGGCAAAGACCTTCATACAAGGTTCTAGATCCACTCATATATATTATGTGTTAGATAGAACTTTAGTATATATGCATATGGGACAAGGGTTATGCATACTATGCTATCTATCACAAGATGCAGCCTTATGTTGTATCTAGAACATCTCCATATCATGTGTCACTGAGTGTGCGATATAGTGGACACCTGTAGTCACCTCTTTTGGACTTAGGAACAGCCCTGGGTCATAAAGGTATAAATTCCATATTTGTAGATGAGTATACACATTGCTCTACACCCCAATATCACCTGAGCACTTAGCACAACCTCTAAGGTGGGTTGCTTAGCCTGTTAGCTCTGCTCTATGCTGTGCAACAGATAGGCTGATCTCCCCCATGGATTGGCTGCTGTGAGTGATAAAGGCCTCTGGAGAGTCATCTGGGGTCTTTAGGAGACATGTGAAGGGAGGGGGGAGGTCCAATAATGAATTGAGACAAGGGGGGGGTAATTGGGGTGCTGATTGTTTTTGTTCATGAAGAAGCACTCATCAAAGTCAGCTCTTTCTAAAATGATCACCTTCTTGGTGACAGAGTTGTAGAATTTCCATGCCTTGTACCCCTGAGGGTATCCAATGATAGGGTTTTTCCAGCCCGGCTTGGCCTGAAAGCCCCGGCTTTGGCTCGGCCCGAGGCAGCTTTGGCTTTCTAAAACCCCAGGCCGGGCCAAAGCCATCAACCCCGGCTTGGCCTGGCCTAGGCCACGGCTTTTGTACGTAAGTTCTGTATGTGAGCCTGCTGGCCACATGACTTCTACCAGGCCCCTTGCGCGCCATGCGTTCACACGAACGCTTTCCCTTCGTCTTTCATCCCACTCACATCCCTCCTTCCAACTATTGTCATTCCTTTCACCTCACTCTCCTTTCCTTGCGTTCCCACTCTCGACGTCATTCCCACCGCGTTGCCCACTCCATGTTAGCAGACTACGACAACGGCTCAATTCGATCGCCGTCGACGTCACTTGCCTTGCCGCTCAACGCCTTCATCCCTTCAGTCTTCAAGTCGGAGCACGGCTCCTCCCCACACTTCGACCTACGGCACGATGCCATCGCCGTCCGGCTGCGCCTCGCGCCCTCCCAAGACTGTCCCTCAAGCATCATCCTCGCATCCGCCACACGTCTACACATGGACCCGTATCACGTGTTCAACATTGTCACCATCGCCTTACCCAAGGGCTCGCTGCCCACAGCGCCTCGCCCATTGTCATTGCCGCCCTATTCGAGGGCTCGCTGCCCATAGCGTCTCGCCCCCGACATCATCGCCGCATCGCCTCGCGCTCACGGATTCGCAGTAGGAGGACTTTAGAATAGCACTTTTGTATTTAAATATCAAATGTCGTTATGTTCTGGAGAGCATGATGAGGCATAGTAAGAGCATAGATTATACATTTGGAATGAGTGAAGTCCAGTGTATGACATGGTACGCTGCGGGACGAAGCGATCTAAGACTGAGGAAAGGGATTACAAGCAACCAACGTGACTGAGCATTGCACATTGACATATAGGCCACCAAGGCTTACATTGTACATGTACTTGACTCAAGCAAAAAGGAAGGTTGAGAGGGAAGCACAGATACGACGATGAAAAACGACAGGGAACAATGGTGTGTCAAGTTGATAAATTAAAGTTTGATGATTACCCAAATGATCAAAGCTGGGGCTTGACGGCCCGGCTTTGGCTTTTCAATTCACAGGCCGGGCCAAAGCCGTCACAAAGCCGTCACTTTGGCCTAGCTTGGCCCGGCCTATTTCGGCCAGGCTTGGCCCGGCTCACGGCCTGAGGCCAGGCCGGGCACATCCCTACCAATGAAGATACACTTCTCCATGTGGACTCCTGGCTTCCAAGTGGTCTCTTGTCCCTCTGAATGAGCACATAAGCAGTACAGGCCCAAACCTGAACCATAGAGAGATCTGGCTTGGTCCCATAGAAAGATTTTATGAGGAGTACTGTTGCTCAGTGCTGTGGTGGTGATCCTGTTGCTAACAGAGATGAATGCAGCCAGTGTTTCACCCCAGAATGATGTGGGCATCCCAGACTCAAAGAGCATAAAGATAACACCTTCCTTCATTATCCTGTTGGCCCTCTCTGCCACACCATTCTGCCGGGGTCAACTCCTAGCTGTGTGCTGCCTCTGGATGCCATGATCCATGCAGAAAGAGTCAAATTCTCTAGACATGTACTCCCCACCCTTGTCATCTCTCATTGTGCCTAGCCTCTGTCCTGTGACATTCCCCTGCCCAAGATTTGAACTGTCATGGTAACGAGCCATGTCAGTTCTCAAGCCTGAAGTCGAGTTGATAGTAAAGTGTGTTCAGATGAATGGGCTGGTTCCCATTGTAAAGGGTAAAGATCCCTGCAGCAGTCAAAGTGTTTTATGCTAAACAGGTTATGGCCAATAGACCCTTCCTAGTATGACTTGGTCCATTGAGAAGCTTGGGTAAGTTTGTAATGAGATAGACTAGGGCTGGTTCCACTAGCTATATGCATTCAAGTCTGTCATAGACCTTGAACACACAGAGAGAAGAAGGTATGTCTTGAAGGAAGAGAGCTCTTCTGAGTAGAGTGAAGAGAGACTCTTAGGGGAGGAAGGGAAAGGCAAAGAGTAGATGGTAGATGGTGTGTGTGTGTGTGTGAAGAGTTGATGAAATGGAGAGGTGGATGTGGTTTGAGGATTAGGAGTGGAGTGGGTTGCAGGCAAATATGTTTGGACAAGAGTAGGTTGGATTCTACAAGAGACCAAGCTTAGGGCTTTGGTCACAAAGTACTGAGCTTATATATACAGGAGAAGCACAGCAGTAGCTGTGCTTTGACTGTGCTACTAGTATAGTAGGAGTCATAGAAATGAGGCCACAAATGAGTCAGAATCAAGTGACTGTGCTGCACAGTAGGTGTGCAGCATTGCACAGTCAAAATTGAGAAGTAAGTATAAAAGGAAAGAGAACCAAACAAAGGGAAAGTAACAGCAATCCAGTGTTACCTGGACATGTATGGATCACATGATAACACAGAAGAGATCACAAGACATAAGAGATCACAAGACCAGTAAGTAAAGGGATGTACAAAGGGAGCAGTCCATAGCAAAGATGAGAAGTAATCATAAAAGGAAAATTTGTAACATGAACTGTTTGAAGGCCATAAATGTCTCTGATTTGTGCTTTAGGAGATAGACAGCTTTAAAGCAAGAGAAGTCATCAAAAAAGGTGACCCAGTAGTGATATCCCTGAGCTGTTTGGACCTTTGTAGGGCCATGCACATTACTGTGGACAAGCTGGTGTTACGGCATCGCAGCCATAAGAGTGCCACATCAGAGTTCAGTGGGTGTCACAAGTACCGGCTCTTTGGACTGGACCGGCAACCGGACAAGCCTACCTGGACAGACCTCACGATTCCCGCGCGTTTTCATGACTCACCCAGCCTCGCATGTACCATCACTTTCCAGCATGTTCTAGTCTCGATTGCCTCACCGTTACCTTGTGTATACTATTTGATATAGGATACACTGTCTATATAAACCTGTCTGTAGAAGAGAACAAGCTCTAAGCCTGTTCTCTTGTGAAATATCACTAGATTCAGCTTTGGAACTGTAGGCTTGCAGGGAATCAAGCAATTGTCTCAAAGCTTCTCTCATCTCTCTAAGTCTTCGAACGCAAAGACTTATTCGTTGTCTTTCCATTCCGTGGTACACACTAGCCTTCGCTGTGTTGTCACCGAAATCCTTGATTCTCACGAGAACTCGTTGTCTCGCTCGACTCAGTGCGCATGTCTCATGTGTGAAATGATTTGTCAGCAACACTGCCCCCAGTTGGTGACATTAGAACAAGCTTACACTCTGAACCCTCGACCCTGAACCACGTGCTCACGAAAAGAATACATTGATTTCCTTCAATATGACTACAGTTCGAGACTGGAGATACAAAGGACTTGCCACACCAACTGTAGAAGGACTAGCAGCCCTCAAATGTCCATTTGAGCTACTCCCTGACCAAGAGAAAAATGTCCCTAGTATGACCACATTCGATGACGGAGTCGACTTCTTATCAGTACAGATCGATGGCATACCATGGACAGGTTACTACATCATCTGGAAGAATGCCAAGGTGGCTCTCGGCCACCTTTTCGGCCTCTGGTTCGAGATTGCAAGATGTGGAGACAGCTGGGAAGTGATGCGCATCGCCTGCCCAGCCTTTTACCTCACTCAAAGTCCCCTCAGAGGAATCAACCTCACCATATTGACAGCTTCAGGAGAACCCCTCCCCAACTCAAAGGCACCAAGCCAAGCCCCGATGCCCGGACCCGCTCCACCTACCAGCACTCCAATGGAGCTCGAACCCATGACGACGATGAATATTTTCACCACCGAAACCCAACACGTGTCATCTGGAACGACGTGAGCCCCGGTTTGCCCCTCATTCGCGGGACTCGGAGGACATGGAGACCGACCCCCGAGCCCCAACCCCGACAAGTTTTTTGGACGAACCAACTGCGATCACGATGCATGCACATCCGATAATGGAAAACTCGAGGGAATCCCCCCCGAGTTTTTCAATGGTGATTGCGCGCGAACACATTCATTTCTAGTTGCATTTAACAGGTTCATGTCCATGAACCACGATAGTAAAATTGCCAGAGATCCAATTAAGAAGTGTGCTTATCTTCTCTCATTAATGAAAGGACCCAAGGTCGAAGGATGGCTCGAAGCCATGGATCAGTGGCTCGAAGATGTGCAAAACAACCCTACTAACGTCCCGCTAGGACTCACAGTGTGGGAAGCACTGCGACAGCAATTCCGCCGTGCGTTCACTGACTACGCAGAATGCGAGAAGGCCCAAGATAGGCTCAAAGAATTAAAAATGAAGGATGGTTTACTTGACGACTATATCTCAGAGTTCCAACTACTGGCAAGACGTGCAGGACTCAACGTCGACGAACTGACAGTCATGCGACTGTTCGCATGGGGACTCCCACAATCCCTGGTCAAGTCTTGCCTTGACCTTGAAGATCCCACTTCATTCGCAGACTGGGTTGCAGCAGCTCAAAAGCACCATAGGGTCTGGATGCGTAAACATGCAATTCTATCCGACCATTCAAGCACACGTGGACATAACTTTAACCAACCACAGAACAAACCTTGGGGTCGACTTGCTAATTCGGCTTGGGCAAACCGTGGGAATAACCAAAACAATGCCACTCCCGCACACCCATGCCTTCCCCCACATGACCCCAATGCAATGGACACCAGCGCTGGCACTGCTCGCAAGGCAGTTACTGAAGCCGAGAAACAGAAACATTGAGAAGAAGGAAGATGCTTCCATTGCTCTCTTCAAGGACACTTAGCCCGTGACTGCCCCACGAAACCAAAACGCGAAGCAACACGCGCACACACCGCCAAAGTAACAACCACTACATCTGAGTCTTCTGTTGTAGAGGTAATCGAAGAGAATACGGCCGACAAACTCGCAAAAGCGGCGAGGGCACTGTCGACAGAAGACAGAGAAGCCTTTATTAAGGTGTTGATGGGAGAAGAAGAAGGAAGCGAACAGGGTTTTTCAGATGCTTGAGCGTAACGGCGATCACTCGAGCCTTAAATATTGATTCCATGTACAGACCTCAAAGAAAGTCAATATCAGTGATGACTACTATTTACATTGGATTGAACAAAGCCGAAAGGAAAGCCCTAATAGACAGTGGGGCCACAGAATGCTTCATATCTCCCAAATTAACAAAAGAATTACATCTGCGAACTAGAAACATAACCCCAACTAGGAACGTCAAAAACATCGATGGAACACTTAATCGTCTGGGAAAAATCACTCAAGCTGTCGACCTAGGACTGAAATTACTAGGACAAGGACACATGCATCAATTCCTAGTCACAGATATCAACTAATTAAAATGAGAACGGAGAGTCAGGGTCCACCCTGAGCTGCCTCCATTTGGATGAGAAAATTACTGCAATTGGACAGAATGCTTAGCAAATCAATTTGTAAGCAGTGAAAAAACTTTTTGGACCGCAGTGTCTTCATTTTACAATGCGCGTTCATTTTTTGTTCTGCATCCTCCTCTTCTGTTCTCTTCCTTGCTTTCCCTGGCCTTCCCTCTGCTTCTTTCCTATGGTCCCATTTCAAGATTCCCAGATGCTACCTGTGTGCCCAACTGCCCAGTTCCCTCAAGCTTATTTTCATGCAATGTGACAGGAGCTTTCCTGCAGGGCCTCATTTTTGTGCGTGTGTTTTTGTTTTCCTTTTTGTCCTCGCGCGCTCTCTCTCACCCTCCCACCCCTCTCCATTCCATCATCCGGTGCATTTTTTCCTCTCTTTCCATTTGGATTGCTCTTTCTGACCGGTTCTCACAGTGACATGGCATGGCGAGCACCTGGCTGTCGCCAGTGGAGGGGAATGGGGGCCAGTGGGTGGAGTGCTTCACCAGGGCAAACGAGGCCAAGACCACAAGAACACCCAGTGGCCACAAATGTCAATTGTGAATCCAGTGTGCGGTTCATGTTCCATTTTTTTTTTTTTTTTTTTGTTTATTTTCCATCTCATTCTGCCCCCTTTTCTAACCCTTTCTCACGTTGACAGCATGGCCAGTGCAACGGCAATGACACAGTGATCAAGAGAGCGACACACATTTCATGCGTTCTCACCTGGGTGACCTCTCCAAGCCAAGACCACAAGCACACCCAGTGGCCATCAAAATCTCTCGCGTGATTCTGGTGCGCCTTTCATGTTCCTTTCATTTTTTGTTTCTTTTTTTCCATCGCACTTTTTCTAACCCTTTCTCACAGTGACAGCACGAACAGCGCTGCGGCGATAACACAGCCGTCAAGACGTTGAGGAGTGGTCCATGTGTGGTACGCCCATTTCGTGCGTTCTCACCCTGTCTTTTGTTTTCCACTCTGCCTCCTCAGCTCTAATTTGCATCTTTCCCTGACCCCAAAAACACGTGCCTCCGCACAGCTGTCGAAGGCCTCAAAAGCATGGGAGGAGAGCGACCTCGCTCGCATGGTACATGTCCCTGTCATGCCATTCGTTCACAGCTTCAGTATCAATCAAAGTTTTCATTTTAATTTCACTGTGTACATATCCAGAGCAAACACGGGTGTTTCCTCCATGATCACACCGATGACCGAGCCCATTCACAACATGGCGACATACAAGACCCTTGCGGACACCATCATTGATGCACTCAATGACTCTGGCATGGCAAAACATGCCGGGTTCGAGAAGAAGGCGGCGCAGAGAGCATGGCAGCAGATGCGGCTACCGATGTGTGTTTTTGTTTTCATTTTCGCGCGTTCTCTCATTCTCTTTTCCCTTTTCCTTCCCTCATTGTGATAGCCCATTGTCCCATTTTACAAGCCTATCTTCACAGTGACACGGCATGGCCTGGACGTGGCGATGATGCTGCCTCATTGCGCACTGGATTGGCCTACCGCTCTCTGAAGGTGTGTGTCCCTGTTAGGACAGTCTCTCTCATAGAATGTGCTTTCACAGGTGCCAAGTTTAACGTCGAACCCACTGGGGTGGGTCACACTGTTTGGCTCACTTAACGAGTGAATAATGAAAGCCCGTAGATCGCGGTGCCCCCTCCCCTCCTGCCCCACTTTCTGCCACACACAACATGTATGTGTTTCCCTTCATTTCTTCCCTCCACTTTCTTTTTTTACTTTTGTTTCCTCTCAAGCAGCGGTGCTGACGACTATGTCACTGTCACAGTGGCAACCACGATGCAATGGCCATAACATGACTGCAACCATGGATTGGCACAATTCATGGTGACATGGCATGACTTGGACGCAGCGATGGCACTGCCCCCTCCCCTCCCACCCCACTTTCTGCTGTGCATGACAGGTATTGTGGCATCAGTGGACCACATCAACACAGCGCTACAGTGGATGTCGACCGAGCTGCTTGCAGGCCAATGGCTCTGGCACGACCTGATCACACTCGTGCCATACGATGCTGAGCTCACCTGCATGGATCCCGCCTCTCTGCGAGGCGGCAGTGCTGCCAGAGCACAAAGTTCCGGCGAGGGCGCTGCTGCCACTGCCCATGTGGGCGAGGGCATGGGCATGGGAGTGAGAGTCACTTCGAGCATGGGCGATGGTAGGCAGATGATGCCAATGGTGACAATGGCGGCGACAATGACGGAGATGGTGGTGAGGCATGTGTTGGTGGCCGTGATGCACCAAGCATGCAAGCTGTTCTTTTGGCCAACACGGCCGTCGGGGGTGGCGTGGACCTGACGACACCTGCCTCCGCAGGTGAGGTTGCAATTGCATATGACATGCATTTCAACCTTGCACGGGAATGTAATATTTATGGATGTAATTCACTTCCTGCTAAATAAATATAAGATTTGCATAAATCTTTGTTAGTGTTGTCTGGATCCCTGTCAACTGGGCTTTGCTTTCCCCTGGACAGAGCTAGAGTGCATGTGTGTGCGCTGTGGCTGAGCAGAGCCGGTTAACCGGGCTGGGCTCCACGCGATGTGGAACTTGGGCTCAAGGGCATAAACAGGTGCTTGCCTGTTGGTGCTGCGGAAATCAATCCTCTGCCTCCAACCACCATCCTCTGCCCCTACTGAACAGTCCAGTTTCTCTATAAAGTGAGTCCCTCACTTTCTGGACAGCTGGATATTTTTTTAAATATGTTTTTCAGCCACTCACAACCCTTCAGCTTCCACCCTTTTCAACAATCAACAAGGTATGTCTGCTACATTTTAATTAATGCAGTGTTGATAGTCCTGTTTCATTTATTAGCCCCCATGTCTGGCACTCCTCCCACCTCTCCTCAACAATCTCAGGCTGCTGCACGTCAAGCTGAGCGTGCCAGTCGCACTTTGGGCAGTCCTGAACAGCGTAGGACACCTGCTGGCTCCTCAACTGCCAGACAACCTGTTCAATTTCAAGGACAAGTCTATCATCACTTACCAGCTTATTTGGCAGCTCAAGTGGCTGCCCTTCAACCAATGCCTGCTCCTCCACAATGGTATAGACAAACTCCTGCCACTTCTCTTCTTGCCCCTCCTCCTGTAAGTCAAATTCACCTTAAAATAGACATTATAATAAATATGAGTTGCAGATTATTACAAGGTCCCATTCTGCTGCTCCTGGCTCTGGCTCTGGCTCTGGCTCTACCTCTGCTGCTGCTGCTTCTATCTATGGATCTCACTCTGGCTCTGTTTCCACTCCTGATCTTGCTACTAACCCCCTCTTTCCTCTTCCTCATCCTAATAGGCAGTATCAGCATTTGCCAGCTGACTTGGCTACTCAGCTTGCTGCTCTTCCTCCTCCTCAACAGCAAAGAGGTCAGCATGTCCCTGCCCCTGTAAGTTTTCATTATCTATATCTATATTATTTCTAACTTCTAATATAATAGGCTATTTTAACTGCACCTATTTCTTCTAGCCCTTCTATGTCAAGATTTTCCCTTCCAGTTCCTCCTCCACAGAACAGAGGTCATCACATTCCTGCCCCTATAAATTTTCCTGTGAATCTGCCTCCTGCTCCTGCTCCTGCTCCTGCTCCTGCTCCTGCTCCTGCTCCTGCTCCTGCTCCTGCTCCTGCTCCTGCTCCTGCTCCTGCTCCTGCTCCTGCTCCTGCTCCTGCTCCTGCTCCTGCTCCTGCTCCTGCCCCTGCTCCTGCTCCTGCTCCTGCTCCTGCTCCTGCTCCTGCTCCTGCTCCTGCTCCTGCCCCTGCTCCTGCTCCTGCCCCTGCTCCTGCCCCTCCCACTCCTGCCCCTCCTTCTTCCCCTGTTCCTTCTCCACCTCCTTCTCCATCCTCTGCTCCTCCAAGCCCTCTTCCTTATCCTCATGCACAAGTTTATCCAGAAGATCCCTTGCCTGTAAGTTTCTATTCTTTAAAGGGAAACATATACTTAATATATATTATAGCAACCTCAGCTGCCACCCCCTCAAGCCATGCCAATGGCACGACGTCCTTTTGATCCTACATGGGCCATTCATGATCTTAAAGACTTGACCATCCAATGCTCTTTCTGCAGGGCACTCCATTGGCTAGATGAGTGCCTTACCAACTCATCTAAAAGGACCCCCAAGTTTGGCATGTGTTGCTTGAGTGGCAAGATTACCCTTCCTGCTCTTCATCCATGTCCCCCTGAACTTTACAACCTCCTCACTGGCCAAGATCCCACTTCTAAAGCATTTCACCTTCATATTCTCTCTTATAATAATGCTTTGGCCTTTACCTCAGTGGGAAGACAAGTAGATCATTCTGTTAATCAAGGACAAGGGCCTTGGGTCTTTAAGCTTCATGGGGAGCTCATTCACAGAATTGGGTCTCTTTTGCCACCAGAGGGACCTGATGCTGCTGCCCCTTCTTATGCTCAACTCTACATTTATGACCCTGACCAGGCCCTCAATATGCGCATGGCCCATCCTGCCAACTCTCACTTGCATGAAAACACCATGCAAACTCTTCAGGACATGCTCTATCGCTCTCATGCTGCAGTCCAGAAGTTCAAGCAGGCTTATGAGTTGACTCACCACCTTCCTAGAGAGCAAGACTGCACTCTCTCACTTCACTTTGATGCTGCATGTGATAGGCATCGCTATAATGCCCCTGATGCTGCCATCAATGAGATTGCAGCCATTATTCCAGGTGATGGGGATGAGCCTAGGCATTCACAAGATATCATCTTACACCTAAGGGAGGGCCCTCTACAGCGCATCTCTGATACCCATCCTTTCTACCCCTCACTCAGATATGTCTTGCTTTTTCCCACTGGCCAGTTAGGATGGTTCCCAAACATCCCTTATCAAGGTGGCCCTGCTCAGAGGAAGTGTGTTTCCTTGGCTCAATTTCATCGCTATCGCCTTCATATTCGCCCTCATCTCTCTGACTCTCATCACATCTTCCTCTCTGGCAAACTCTTTCAAGTGTATGCCTGTGAGGCATGGGCAGTTGCAGAGCAGTATTGCCTTAACTTCATCAGGATGAATCAAAACAAGCTCAGGGTGGAGATCTATAAGGGTCTGGCAGATGCTGTTGCTGCCAATGTTGATGTTGACTCAGACCAACTAGGCAAGAGATTCATCCTTCCCTCCAGCTTCTCTGGCAGCACCAGAAACATGCAGCAGCATTTACAAGATGCCTTGGCAATCAACCGCTTCTATGGTGGAGGTGACCTCTTCATCACCATGACTGCCAATCCTCAGTGGCCTGAGGTTCACTCTGCTCTTCTACCTGGCCAGACTGCCAATGAGCACCCTGACTTGGTGGTCAGAGTGTTTCATGCCAAGCTCAAGTCCCTCATCAAGGACATCAAAGCTGGCTTACTGGGTGATTGGGCAGCTCACCTTTACACCATAGAGTTTCAGAAGAGAGGCCTCCCTCATGCCCACATCATTGTCTTCCTTCAGCCCCATTCAAAGCTGTGCACCCCTGACCAGATTGACAGTCTCATGTCTTCTGAGTTCCCAGAAGACAATCCTCAACTGCTTGAACTCATCAAGAAGTTCATGGTTCACAGGCCCTGTGGCAACCAGAACAGGAATTCCCCTTGCATGGTGAATGGCTCATGTTCCAAGGGTTTTCCTAAGCCCTTTAGGGAGGAGACTTCTGTTACTGAGGACTCTTATGCACGCACCAGGAGGAGGGACACTGGCCATGCTCATGTCATTGGTGGCAAGGAGATCACAAACCAATGGGTGGTCTGTCATTCCCCTTTTCTCATCTGGAAGTACAGGTGTCACATCAATGTGGAGTCTGTTGCCTCTATCAAGGCTCTCAAGTACATCTACAAGTATGTCTACAAGGGCCATGACAGGACCACTATGCAGTTTGGCAGGTGCATGGATGAGGTCAAGCTCTACTTGGATGCCAGATATGTCAGCAGCTGTGAGGCAGTGTGGAGACTCTTTCTCTTTGAGCTGCAGGAGCAGGTTCCAAATGTGGTGTGCCTCCAGGTCCATCTTCCTGATCACCACAGTGTTGTCTACAATCCTCAAGTTCTTGAGGAAGTCCCAAATAAGCCCACCACACTCACTGGATGGTTTGAGGCCAATGCTGCTGCCCCAGAGGGCTCTGACATTCTGGATCTTCTCTACCAAGATTATCCCTCCAAGATGGTCTGGAACAAAAGCACTCATAGGTGGACTCCAAGGGACAGGGGCTTTGCTATTGGGAGGATGTTCCATGCTCACCCTACTTCTGGAGAGCGCTTCTACCTGTGCCTCCTTCTCACCTCTGTCAAGGGTGCAACCTCTTTTGAAAACCTTTGCTCATTTGAAAGCACTCTCTATCCCTATTTCAGAGAGGCTTGCATTGCAAGAGGTCTTCTAGAAGATGATCAAGAGTGGCAGCAATGCTTGGAGGAAGCCAGTCATATGTGCACAGGTGCTCAGCTGTGCCACCTCTTTGTCACCATCCTCAAGGACTGCATCCCTTCTCAACCCAGGGCACTTTGGGACAGATTCTCTGCATCTATCTGTGATGACCTCAAGCACAAGCTCCAGCAGCATCTCAACATCCCAGAGCCAACTGAAGAACAGGTGAAGGACTATGGCCTCTATCTCATTGACCTCCTCCTCTCCCACTCTGCAAAGAGACTTCAGGATTGGCCAACCATGCCTCAGTTTGTTGAGAACTGGGGGGCCATTGCAGGGAATCCCCTCATTCAGGAGCAGCACCAGTATGATCTAGAGGAACAGGCTGTTCTTGCAGCTGAGTCTATTGACAAACTTAATATTGACCAGCAGACTGCTTTTGTGGGGATCTCCTCTGCTGTCCTCAACAAGACAGGGGAGATCTGTTATGAACCAAGGCCAAGTCCTGGCCGAGGATTGTCCTATTTTACTCAAGAAAGACCTCTCTCACTTTGCATTGCCGACTCCCTTCCATTTTCTGGGCTATCCCTCCTGTGGTACAAGATATTGCTATTGCAAAGGCACTATAACACGACCAGGCACCCGTTTCCTAATCGGGTAATCATCGCGTGGCAGCCACATGGCCACCCAACCACCATGGACCCGAAACAGCAGCACAAACTCTTAGAAACTGTTGCATAAATCATCTGACGTCATCAAGGCTCCAATGACATCATGGCTGACTGAGCAACTCCACAGTGACCTCATAGGCTCACTAAGCGCCCCACAGTGACATCATAATGATGTCATTGCTCCACAATGATCAGTAATGCGCTCAGTAAGCCTGAAACTTGACACAAGCAAGTTTATGCCTCTGTAGTCCTATTGGATGGTACCAAAGAGTCTAGAATAGTCCCAGTGCTTTGTAATCGACCCTGTACACTGTATATAAGCCCCAATGAAGCATGGCAGTCGTCAGACTGTCCATTTGTGATACTCTCATCTTCCTGGGTACTCCCCTGCAACCGCTCAGTCTAAAGATTCACCTCGTCTCCAAGGTACTCTTCAACGACCGCCTTGTTTAAAGCCCCCTCGCTACACTGGCCTCTAGCCTTCGCCTCTGTCTCTTGCAACACCTACCAGTCCTCATATGGTACCTCCTCGTTGTTTGGCTCGTCCTCCTGTTCAACGCCGCTTACGTCGCGTACCATCTGTTCCAACCCTTGCCCACCTGCTCCTGAGTCCTTAGTGATCAGCAGTACGTGTCTTGACAAGATCTTCTTTCTTCATGGCCCTGGGGGTACTGGCAAGACTTATCTCTACAACACCCTCTGCTACCATCTGTGCTCTCAACACAAGATTGTGCTCTGTGTTGCTTCCTCTGGCATTGCTGCACTCCTTCTCAAGGGAGGGCGCACTGCACACTCCTGTTTCAAGATCCCCATTCCCTCCCATGAGTCCACTGTCTGCAACATCTCCAAAAACTCACACTTAGCAGACCTGATTCGCATTACTGACTTGGTCATTTGGGATGAGGCTCCCATGCAGCACAGGCATGTGATGGAGACAGTGGACAGGTCATTCCAGGACATCTGTGGCTCTGACAAGCCCTTTGGTGGTCTTACCTTTGTCTTTGGTGGTGACTTTCAGCAGATCCTTCCTGTTATTGTGCAAGGATCAAGGCCTCAGACAGTAGGTGCCTGCCTACAGTGCTCCCCCCTCTGGAGATCCATCAAAGTGCTTCATCTCCACCAAAATATGCGCCTCAACACTGGCATTCAAGCTGAGGCCAACTTTGCACAGTGGCAACTGGAGGTTGGAAAAGGCAGGTGTCATGAACCATTCTACAGAGAGGGCCCTTGAAGGACCCTTCCTTATAGGAGGAAACCCAGCCTCTATGGTGTCACCCTGTTCACACGAGCAAAAGGGGTGAGTAGAGGTGTCCACAATATCGCGCGCGCATTGTTGCGCAAGCGATTCTCGGCACAATCGACATACAGCAAGCCTCACTCAAAGACAACCCTTCTAGCAACAAAAGACAGTATTAGGGCCTTTCTAAGGACCCTTTGGAACGACCCTAGGAGCTCTACAATAGGCACTAACCTAGTATCAAAGGCCCTACAACGCGTTATTAGACCAACTCTAATAACTATAGAACAAACTATAAGGCAATACTAAGGACCTTAATAGAAATATTAGGGTCGACTCTAGGGACCCTAATAGAACTATATAAGGGCCTTATAAGTTAACACTATTCCCTAACCAAACTACAAGTCCTCAAATGACCGGCCCTAAACTAACTAACAGGAAATGAATCAGGTGCTCACACGTGCACTAAAGCAGTGAACATGTGGACAATGGAAGCTCTTACTCATCAAGAGAAGCCTTCTTACTCAGCAGCTTACTGAGCATGACTGAGCATGCTCAGTAAGTGTCCTCTGACTTCTTACTCATCACTCTACTGTGCTTGATAACAAGGTTATGACTTGTTCCCTATTTAGCAGTTCTCTTGTAGTATATAAGCACTCAATAAAGTAGCGGACAGTCCTCAGACTGTCCATTTGTTTACGGCACTCTCCATCCCTGGGATACTCCTTTAAGGACCGTCCCCTTGTGACTACCCTGGCCTCTTCCCTGCGTGATTGCTCTACTCTCACAGTAACAGTACCTCTCTGGTGTTTGTTACTACTCTGGACTCTACTCCTTGCCCATGCAGTCTTGGACATCTATCGACTCGTCTTCGAGCTTATCCCTCACTCTTGAACTGGATAGTTCAACAGTGAGTCTTGACAGCAGGCACACTGATCCAAACTCTATCATCCATCTTCCCCCCTATATGAAGTGCAGGGAGAACACAGTTTCCTCTCTGATTGACAGCATCTACCCTGGCCTTGACACTGGCAACCCTTCTTCCCAGTACTTTGCAGAGCACGCCATCCTTTCTAGCCTTAACACTGATGTGGACAGCATCAACAAGGAGGTGCTTAGGAGGTTCCCAGGAAGAGGACAAGTGTTTCAGAGTGCAGACAGCATTCCCACTTCTGAGCAGAGTGGGGATGCTGATGTGATGCTGAACTATCCAGTGGAGTACCTGAACTCAATCAACTGCTCTGGACTTCCTCTTGCCAAGCTGGAGCTCAAGGTGGGCTGTCCTGTGATGGTGCTGAGGAACTTGGATGCCAGACATGGTGTCTCGAATGGGAGCAGAGGGATCTTGAGGAGGTCTAGCAACAGGGTGCTAGAAGTTGAGCTGATAACAGGGGAGCATGCAAGGGAGAAGGTCTTCATCCCAAGGATCCCTTGCCAACCAACAGAGGATCAAGTTGCTTTCAAGTTCACAAGGAGGCAATTCCCTGTGAGGGCATGCTTTGCCATGACCATCAACAAGTCACAAGGGCAAACACTGAAGCATGTTGGGTTGGATTTAAGAAAGCCAGTGTTCACACATGGGCAATTTTATGTTGGGGTGTCAAGGGTGACCTCTGTCTCCAACATCAAGGTGATTTGGGAGGAAGAGAAGAGGGAGGCTTCCACTAAGAATATAGTATATAGTGAAGTGTTACTATAACAAGATGTGTGTTCAGTGTATGTATTGTTTGATCTGCTTTACCATGTAGAGATATATTTTTGAAGCTGCAACAAAGAATGGATCTCCTCTCTGTTTATGAAGCAAAAAAGATTATAGATAGTGATGAGTTGATTACTTTCTGTTTAAGCAAAAAAGGGATTATGCAAAGAGGCTTTAAACAAAAAAGGACTACACCCGAGCGATTACACCCCAGGCGACGGCAGGGGTTTGGGGGCACAGCCCCTGACAAGTTTTAATTTCATGCCTAAGGCATGAAATTACAACTTGTAGGACAAGATGACATCATTCTTGGATACCCATTCCTCGAATCAACAAACCCAAGGATAAACTGGTCTAAAGGAACTATGATGGGAAGGATCACCCTCACTGGAGATCAAGAAACACCAGCATGGATCAAAATGATGACAGACTGGGAAGAAGGAGATGAACTATGGCTCCAAACCCAGATACGCAAGACCACTATAGCCCAACAACTAGCAGAATCACAAATGCAGGATAAACCCAAGACTTGGCAAGAAATGGTCCCTCACCAATATCACCAATACGGGCAAGTATTTATGGAACAAGAGTCAGAGAGATTCCCTGGACCAAGAAAATGGGATCATGCCATTGATCTAAAATTGGACGCCCCAACAACAATCAACTGTAGAGTGTATCCCCTATCACCCAAAGAGAAGGAGGAACAAGGGAAATTCCTTGAACAAAACCTACAACTCAAATGAATAAGAAGATCCAACTCGCCATACGCCAGTGGATTCTTTCTTATTAAAAAGAAAGATGGCAAATTTCGACCAGTACAAGACTATAGAAATTTGAACAAATGGACAATACCTAACATATACCCATTACCCTTAATCCCAGAACTTATCCACGCCCTGGCAGGAAAGGAACTCTTTACCAAATTTGACGTCAGATGGGGTTACAACAATATCCGAATCAAAGAAGGAGACGAATGGAAAGTAGCCTTCAAGACCAGTGACGGGCTGTTTGAACCTACAGTAATGTTCTTCGGACTAACAAGCTCTCCAGCCACCTTTCAAACCATGATGGACGACATCTTTCAGGAAGAGCTCGCACAAGGATGGTTAAAAATCTACATGGACGACATCATCATCACCACAAAGAATGATGAAACAGAACACACATCCAAAGTCAACCACATACTATCCAAATTAAAACAACATGACCTCTATCTCAAACTGGAAAAATGCCAGTTCCACAAAAGAAAGGTAGAATACCTCAGAGTAATTATAGGAGAAGGAAAGATAACCATGGACCCTGTCAAAGTCAAGGGAATTGAAGATTGGCCGACCCCATCGACATTAAAAGAAGTCAGGAGTTTCTTAGGATTCTGCAACTTCTATTGAAACTTCAACCAAACTTCTCTATAAAGGCCAGACCATTAAACGACTTGACAAAAAAGAATAAGCAATGGGAATGGACAACGAAAGAGGATCAAGCCTTTCAAAATTTGAAGGAAACCTGCGTATCCTACCCAGTACTTTGCACTCCCAATTGGACAAAACAATTCGTACTAGACACCGATGCATCAGGATTCGCCATTGGAGCAGTCATATCACAAGAATATGAAGACGGCCTACATCCAATCGCATATTACTCTAGAACACTATTGGACGCAGAAAGAAATTACGACGCACATGACAAAGAATTAGCAGCGGTAATCTTTGGACTAAAAAGTGGACGTCCATTCTTTCTAGGAGCCAACAAACCAGTCAGAATAAGGACAGATCACAAAAACCTCACCTATTTTAAAGAACCACAAAAATTAACAGGATGACAAGCCAGATGGATGCAATATATGCAAGATTTCAACTTCACCATGAAACACGTCCCTGGACACACACACACAATCACTGACACACTTTCTCGTCACAAAGACCTTAACAAGTGGGTAGAAGAACAAAAAATGACTTTACTACCACCTGAAATCCTCACCCGAAAAATCTACCTACCAGACAAACCCGATGAATGACAAGAAATCTTAAGACAATTCCATGACACGCCCTTTGCAGGACACCCAGGAATAGCCAACACCCGGGGTTTAGTCAAACAACACTACGAAGGACCTAGACTGCAACAATTTGTAGAACAATACATCAAAGGCTGCGCCAAATGCCAAGAGTCCAAGACCAACATACCTAGAAAGAAAGCCACGACCTTTCCACTCAACACACACGTTGAACAGGGCCCCTTTCAATACGTATCGATGGATCTCATTACCGACCTACCTAAATCAGAAGGATTTGATAGTATTCTTACCATCGTCGACCAAGGATGCTCCAAAGCGACAAAGTTTATCCCATGCAACAAAACGATTGATGGAACAGGCGTCGCACATGAGTATCTGAAACACCTCGTGCCCTGGTTCGGTATTCCCAAAAGAATCATCTCCAACAGAGACCCTCGATTCGCATCAAACTTCTCCAAAGCCATATGTAAAAATCTAGGCATCAAACAAAACATGTCCACCGCATTCCACCCCCAAACTGATGGACAGACAGAAAGGATGAACACATAGCTGGAACAATACCTAAGACCCTGGACCATGACTCACCTGCACTCCTGGGCAAAAATGCTCCCCTTGGCAGAATACGCACACAACTCGTGGAAACATGAAACATCACAAAGATCACCACACGAACTCCTCATGGGATTCAAACCCCAGATTAACATCAGTCTAGAAGACAATAACATACCCTCATCTACCAATCGCCTAAAACAACTTGAAGAAGCAAGACAAGACTCCCAACAGCTTCTTGAATGTAAACAACAACCCCTAAAACCTGATATCAAAGAAATGGAAGAAGGAACCCTTGTATGGCTAGAAGCAAAAAATCTCAAAACACGAGGAACACGCAAGTTGATGCCCAAAAGATATGGCCCTTTCCCCATCACAAAAAGAATTTCCAAAGTCGCCTATCAATTACAACTTCCACCATCAATGAAAATACATGATGTCTTTCATGTCAATCTACTTCTCCCATATACAGAGACGGAAGAATATGGCATGCCATTTACACACCCTCCACCGACCGTCGAAAACGAGGAAGAATACGAAATTGAAGCGATTCTAGACACTAGAAGGTTTGGAAGAACACGTAAACTCCAATACCTCGTGCACTGGAAAGGGTACCCTGCATCAGATGACTCGTGGGTCGACCACCATGACCTTAACGCCCCAGAACTTCTAAAGGAATACTACTCCGCTTCAGCTGGGCAACCCCAAGTATAAAGACACCACCTGTGGACAACTACCCCCCACCGCTCCATCCCCAGTCACTACAACATGACTTCCACACAGAACTCCCCCACCGCTTCCACTGCTACCCTCGTACCTACTCCCCCTTACTCTCCTATGCTCATCCACCTGCCACTGTCCAGAGAACCTTTCCCCTCAACGGCAGCAACCATCAACACTAGAATACTCATTCAACACGCCGCACAACACGCCACGATGATCATACAAGCACGCGAACTATGGGAAGATGACTCCCTCACCACCATACTACGTGCCTTCAGCAATTGATCCCCCACACAAGGGACCAACTCACCCATCAGAACCCGCAGCCCTTCCTACCACGTTTGCTCCCCTTCACCTTACCCCATTCCAATCCCTCCATGCACCACTACTCCCATCATCCAGCAAGTCGAAGACATCATTCTACTCAACAAAAACTTCGCCCTGATAAACCTCGAAAGGACACCACCTCCTTTCTACGAGCCACCTGCCAACCGTGTCCAACCCTCAGAATTGGAAGAACTTGGAGAAGGATGGGAAGAAGGAGACCTCGGACTGGACTTACTAATCCCAGACCCAGGCAATGAAGACGACATGCTACCCCCTCGCTTTGTCCTCCCTGACCTCACGCATGGCTTCCCCTCCTTACTAGCCACTTACGGTCCCGGGTGTCCCACTCACCGTATCCCCATTTGAGCTCGAGCCAACCCTTATCCTCGCCCTCTTCTTACACAAAAAGATGCCTTCCTATTCAAGGATGGCCTCAGACACACCACAGCCATAGATGAGGCACTTAGGTTCGAACAGGACCTATCCTTAGAAGCTGAAGTACACCACTATCAATTTGCCATAAAAAAGATGTGACAAATGGCAAACAGTCTCGTCACCACTCACGAAAGATATGTTAAGATTCTCTTGATTCTCGAACTGTCATCTGTTTTCTGCTGACTTGTCTGTGATTACTCATGTGTCCGCTTATCAATCTGGCTTAGTGATTGCTTACTGATTGGCTGACTGATCGTTTACTGATTGCTTAGTGATTGCTTACTGATTGCTTAGCGATTGCTTACTGACTGGCTGACTGATACTAGGAAAGAATGACTCACGCGTGAGTCATTTCCAACATTCTGAATTGCGCTTTCTGTATTTGGATACTACTGGTTCCCAGCTACTTACACCCCGAGTTTCGTACGAAACGGATCAGTAGTTACCGAGATATCGTATAAATAGTCTGTGGTACCAAGAAGTCGAGCCTTACGCTCGACTTACACTTTTCACAAAATCTACCATTTTGTCAAACGATCTAAACAAATTATAGTGCAGACTCTAACTGAAAGAGGCCCCTCTCTTTTCTACATTCAATCTTCCTGAGATAATATCAAAGGGTTCGAAGTCTAGTGCTTGAACTATATCAAGCAACTCTTTCACAAGAAGAGTCGGTACTAAGATCTGTCAGATCTTAACAAGATACCACGACATGATGTGGGAAGTAAGGGACTCGGAAATCAAACTAGCCAAGGCTAACGCCAAAGCTTGCCTTGAACCATGGGTCTTGTTCGGGACCATGCCTCAACTCACTGACCAGGAGCATAAAGACGCCAAAGAAGCTCTATTAGACCTGTGGTACCAATTCCTCCCTCGACTCTCCGACAAATGTGCCTGGTGTCACGACGGGGGACACGACACATTTGAATGCCCCAAGATCACCATCTGCGTCCTTTGTAATCATCACGGGCACATAGCTGACCGCTGTAGAAACCCGCATCAATGATGCAAAACTGACAGAATGTGCTGAGTCCCTCATGACCAACTCCACTTCCACACTCATTGCTGCCAATCGACTATCCTCCCTTACACCACTTAGATGTTAACAAGGGGGCGATGTCACAAGTACCGGCTCTTCGGACTGGACTGGCAACCGGACAAGCCTACCTGGACAGACCTCATGATTCCCGCGCATTTTCATGACTCACCCAGCCTCACATGTACCATCACTTTCCAGCGTGTTCTAGTCTCGACTGCCTCACCGTTACCTTGTGTATACTATTTGATATAGGATACACTGTCTATATAAACCTGTCTGTAGAAGAGAACAAGCTCTAAGCTTGTTCTCTTGTGAAATATCACTGGATTCAGCATCGGAACTGTAGGCTTGCAGGGAATCAAGCAATCATCTCAAAGCTTCTCTCATCTCTCTAAGTCTTCGAATGTGAAGACTTATTTGTTGTCTTTCCATTCCACGGTACACACTAGCCTTCGCTGTGTTGTCACCGAAATCCCCAATTCTCGCAAGAACTCGTTGTCTCGCTCGACTCAGTGCGCACGTCTCGTGCATGAAACGATTTGTCAGCGACACCGCCCCCAGTCAGTGACAGTGGGGCCAAGTCCCTGTGACTTGGTTCAAGGGTTCAGTGGGGCTGGCTCAAAGAGACCGGATCAAGGGTTTAGCGTCTCAAGGCTGAGTCAAATGATGACTCAGTCCACAGACAGAGTCAATCTTCTGGTTTTCACAGAAGAGGAGGACAATAAGAGAGAGGCAGAGGAGGAAGAGGAACACAAGGGTTCCTTGAGGTGTGCTGAGGTCAAGCAAGATGTAAGCCAGCACAAGCAAGTTGTGATTGAGAGAGGATACAGGGCAAAAGGATGCGACAGGAAATGGGACAAAACTAAGCTTGGGGCATTCCCCAGCTTCTACAGGCACTTAAATACTGTATCTAGTGAGGCTGTACAGTACCATATGTAGAACAATAGATAAAGGTGAACCAATAGCAAAAGGAACTCAAACAATAGGTGAAACACAATAGGTGAAACAATAAAAGATCATCAGCATCAAGGGATGAAACAGTAACCAAGGGGACGAGGGTGAAAGGGGAGAACAATAACAAAGAAGTTAGAGACAAACTGAACAAGGGGGTAATTCATGACATCATGCCCCCCTCATGCTTAGTTCTCTGAACTAATTGGTTTCAGGGCCTGACTCATGGAGTTCATCGCCCTCAACTTCTAGCCATGTGCTCTGGGATCCTGTTTCTCTAGGGCAGAAACCTCTGTAGCTCCGATGAGTCCTCCTGAGGATGCAGTCCGTCTGTCCACTACCGTTAGTGTGAGGCTTATTACAGTCCTTGTTCCAGTGACCCCTAGTGTTGCAATGTTTGCAGATGTGTTGTCGTTTCTGGAGTTGGTGACGCTGTGCTTTGGTCATGCATGCAGGGGTAAGAGGGGTGTTGGGTATGGCAACAGGGACCGGCCAGCTTGTTATGCTGGCCTGTCCCTGTTTCTGACACGAAGACGCCACACGTTTGTAAGCATCTGAGTGAGAAAAGTGATCAAGGACCCCAGAGACTCTATTTTTTTTTCACCGTTGTACCAATTTTTGAAGCGAAAATCACATCATGGTTATATTGATGCTCACTTGTCCAACCCATGCCATGGGGAAACCAACACAAACCATTGTGTATGTGATTCAGGACCCTATTTCCCAATCTCAATTGATATTCTCTTTAGCTCCTGATGAGGACCTTCATCCACTGGTTGAGTATTACTGGCGTCTAGGTTTCTCAGATCAAAGTGTTGTTGCACATGTTCTGGATCACTTTGATAAATCTCAGTATGGCTTTAGGTAATATCTATTGGCACCCTTTTTCAACCATGTTGCGAGACTGAAATTTTGAAGTGTCAAGTCCTTACAGCGAGTCCGTCAGGTCATTACAAATCTCTCCCCTACTATCTGAACTCTGAGCGCCATTAACAGGCGGTAATTCAGTCCTGAGTGACCCTCAGATTGTAACTGACAGGTATGCCCAGTGTTTGTGATTGTGATTTCTTATCAAAGTGTTAACGCTGTAAAGTGCTCTTGGATACATTTTCGCGGACGGAAACCTGCCCAGCGGTCATCAAGCCTTTGAGACTGACCATCAGTGCAACCACTTCTGCAAGTTACCAACTGACTACAACGTTTGGGAATCGCAAGGGTCCTCGTTTCGCCTTGTTGACTCGGCCTCGTCACTTTGATCAAAGTCATCCTCTCAATCTTGTCTGATGAAGCAAATGCATCATGGTATTCTTCAGTCACATTGCTTATTCCGAGTCCTGGCTAACAACATCCCAGCTCACTTTTGCAATTTCAATTGCTCCATACCCATTCCATTCCTTGATTTTCCCAAATGACAAGCCGCGCTCATTCACCTTTTGACTTCAGGTTGCTGCACTGTAAGGCGTGCTGCACAGCACACCTAACGGAACCACGCGTGTGTCATTGTGTCGCGTTGTCCCCTTTCTTTCATAGTATGTTTTCTCGTTCATTTTTTGTCCTACCTTGCCACCTCGCCACTCCTTGATCGCCACCTGCTTCCACTGTCATATGTGAGAGCTCGCAGCCCAAGCTTTTCCTCGTGCGCGATGCCCTGTCACTCGCCTCGCGTCCTCATTCCAGTCCTCTGCAAAAGCACATTCATTTTAAAATTTTAGTAAATGGCCATGTTGGTCTCAGTACACTCGTTGTTTCTATCCATGCATTATGCTGGTTTCTCGGTGGCATGGTTCCGCGCGCCAGGTGGGGCATGCAGAGTCTGTGTTGCTTGATCCAAGGGCGGGTATCAACAGAGGTGAGCTGAGAGCAAGGTCATGTCCCAGATGCGAACGCTTTGAGGTATCGGACTCGTGGGCGTGAGAGTCGAACCTGTGTGTGTGCTCAAGCTTATGAAGGAGAAGAGAGAGGGGAGAGGTTATCATTAGGTGAAGAGTCATTTTTGCTGGCAGACGAAGAGGTTAACATGGGAGCAGAAGACTGCACAAAAACTGTCATTTGAGACTGTAGCTACCAGTCCTTAAATACTGTAGCAAAGGCAGAGGAAAAGCAGGTAATCAAGGGAGCAGAGGGATAGAGGACGCGAGACAAGACGAGTAAGTAGGTGAGTATGATGTTGCAACGGAACGCGAACCAGAATCGAGGCATAAGACATTCTACACTAACCAGAACGAGGCAAGTGTTTAGCGAAATCGGAGAGTAAGTAAACAAGGCGGGATGGGAATTCATAGCAGTACAGTATATCAGTCAAGAGCGTACCAAAAGCCTAGTCCTCTGACTGCGAGTCCATGAGCGTGGGGCAGTGTGACAATGACAACAGGGCGAAGTGCTGTGGGCAGCGAGCCCTCGGATAAAGCGGTGATGACGACAACGAACACGTCATCCGGGTCAGCGTGTCAACTCGTGACGGGGGTGAGGACGATGATGATAGAGGAGGCGAGAGTGGGATGAAAGGGAGTTGTCAAGGGGCGAGAGTGTGATGATGAAAGGATGTGGAGTATGATGCAGACCAAGCAGACTAGTGGCAGAGGGGATGGATAAGGAGAGCGAGGCGCGGGCGAATGGCAATGATGTTGTGCCATAGGTCGAAGGTTGGAGGAGCCAAGCTCTGACTTGAAGACGGACGAGAGTGGGGCATAGGCGGCGATGCAGGTGACGTCAACAGTGATCGACTTGAGCTGTCGTCGCTGTTCCTGGGCGTAGAGTGGGCAACGCGAGGGAATGATGTCAAAAGGGGGACGCGAGAAAGAGAGAGAAAGGACAGACAACAGTTGGGAGGGGATGAAAGACAAGACCAAGAGAAAGGAAGACGTGTGGGCAAGGGATGCGCAGGAGGTGGGCGCTTCAAAGATTGTACAATGGTGAAAAAAGAATAGAGTCTCTGGGGTCCTTGATTACTTTTCTCACTCAGACGCTTACAAACGTGTGGCGTCTTCGCGTCAGAAACAGGGACAGGCCAGCATACAAGCTGGCCGGTCCCTGTTGCCATAGTTGGGAGTGCTAGCATCGTCTGAGAACATTTGCGGAAAGTGAGAGGGTGATCCCATAGGGGCATCATTCTGAGACTGGTCAACAACATGAGGGAGGTATTCGAGAGGGGGGGTCAAGGAGAGAGGGGGACGAATGGGCAGTGGAGGGGAGGGGGGAGTGGATGGTTCTTTTGACTTTTTGATTCTGTCGTAACTCCCTGCCAGTGAGTAGCATGGCCCAGTGCTACGAGTGAGGCCCCCGTTGGTCATCATGTTGTCGAGTTGATGATGGACTCAGACAGAGGTGTTGTTGGCCTGAAGGCAGCTACAGATGGTGGCGGTCTCTTTGGTGTGAGACTGGATTTCATGGAGTCAATCAGCAAGCTGCCCTTGAAGAACACTGAGGGCCCCTTGGATAGAGGCGCACTTGCCTTCTAAAACCTTCAAGTGGAATGAACTTGTGCGGAGGTGGTAGACATCGGCAAGGGCACCAGGGTCATGGAGGTTCTTGAGTGCTTGAGCGACATTGAAGTGGAAAGGATGGTCCTCAATTAAGAGGTGGAGATCAGAGGCAGTGGTGGAAGGATGGGGGGCAGAGACCATGGGCCGAGCAATGAGCTTTTCTCCATAAGTGGGTTCTCCTTGACCCATAGTTCCTAGAGTCATGGGTTCATCATTGTATAAAGCGATGCGTAAGTATGGTAATAGGCGTCGTTGCCCATTAACGTTATTGTAAAAAGGGGGAACATGTGTGTACGGTTTGTAGACAAACCAGGGAGGGCCAGGGTGAGTGGGGTCTGCCTCAGTTGGGGTAGATGAAGGGGTTCCCTCACGGATGGCAAGTGGGTTGAGGGTGGCAGTGAGGTCCTGGAGTTTGGCCTCATCCGGGACAATGAAGGTGTACTGGTTGATGATGTGTTGTATAATTTTGGGTGAAAGGGGTTCTTGTTTAACAGTGGGGGAAGGAGTAAGGATAGGTAAGGGGGACGAAGAGGGGGCTGGGGAAGACATGGGAGTGTTGTAGGCTGAAGTAGCATGTTCATGGTGCCAAGCTGACCATTCTGAAGGAGTGGGGGTATTTATGGAAGCTGACCACATAATATGGTTCCAAACCAAGTCTGTAAGTACTGCCCTTTGTATGGACAAATGAAACTCTGAAAAACGGGGGTCTATCATAAGAAGTTGAAAGCCGTGGAAGTTGCCAGGGGAGAGAATTCCAGAAAAGAGTTGTTCCCTGGCAGCTATGTTGAAGATGGTGTGTCCGCGGTCAGGGATAGTAGGATCATTAACTGAATAGGAGGGAGGGTTATGTGAGTTAATTCGGGGGAGTAAGGTATGTTGTTGTATCGTAAGACCTTGAAACTGGTGTTCCAAGTCATCTAGACTTTCATCTGAGTGATGTGATTCTGCAGGGTCAGGGTTAGTGGTAGACATGGTGCAGAGTTTCGTGGGTTGTTCTAAGTGGAACATGGTGATGGCATCTTGGGCATTTTTAAGGTTAGAAAGGGGTTCCCACATGTCTTTAACTGCAGAGTATCCTTTCCACCAGACTCTGTACTGGAGCCAGTTTCTATGGGTCTGCTGGGCGGTGATCTTCTTGACTTTGTATTCTCCTGAGAGGAGGTCAGGTGGTGGTTCAGGGAAGTTTTGTTGAACCAGAACCCAAACGGATCAAAGAGGGTGAAGACCTTCATACAAGGTTCAAGAGCCACTCATAGATGTTACGTGTTAGACAGAACTTTAGCATATGCACTTATGGCAATAGGGTTACGCATACTACACTATCTATCACAAGATGCAGCCTTATGCTGCATCTAGAACGTTTCCACATCATGCGTCACTGAGTGCGTGATATAGTGGACACCTGTAGTCACCTCTTTTGGACTTAGGAACAGCCCTGGGTCATAGAGGTATAAATACCATACATGTAGACGAGTATACATATTGCTCTTCACCCCAATATCACTTGAGCATTAGCACAACCTCTAAGGTGGGTTGCTTGGCCTGTTAGCTGCGCTCTATGCTGTGCAACAGCTTATGGGCCCTGCAAGCCATGCACCTCCATCAGCTGCAATGATGGCGAAGCATCCCTGAAGCCTGCATGCTGCAGCAAGTTAGTCTACCCTAAGGGGAGACTATGTTGGCTTGTTTGAATACAATACTCTTACTGACAACCTCTAAGCCCTATTTCTAACAGCTATTATGTTATCATCCCAACCCTCTGCCCCTGTTGTCCCCATCCTTGATGGCGCAAACTATGGTATTTGGTCAAAGGCTATGAAAGCCTACCTCATGTCCGTTGGACTGTAGGGATATTGTAATGGAACTTCTGACGTGCCAATCGTCCCTGCCCTTTCCCAGGCACCTCATCCCGAAGAGATTGCTGCCCAGGCTGTCACTCAGTGTTAAGATTCTCTTGTTCTCCGACTGTCATCTGTTTCGCTGACTCATCTGTGATTACTCATATGTCTGCTTATTGATCTGGCTTAGTGATTGCTTACTGATTGCTTACTGATTGCTTACCGATCCTGTCTGGCTTAGTGATTGCTTAGTGATTGCTTACTGATTCATGACAGATACTAGAAAAGAATTACTCACACGTGAGTCATTTCTAACATTCTTGAATTGTGCTTTCTGTATTTGGATACTACTGGTTCTCAGCTATGTGCACCCCGAGTTTCGTACGAATCGGATCAGCAGTTATCGAGATATCGTATAAATAGTCTGTGGTACCAAGAAGTCAAGCCTTATGCTCGACTTACACTTTTAACAAGACAATCATCTTGTTCACCGATCTAAACAAAATTGTAGTGCAGACTCTAACTGAAAGAGGCCCCTCTCTTTTCTACATCCAATCTTCCTGAGATAATATCAAAGGGTTCGAAGTCTAGTGCTTGAACTATATCAAGCAACTCTTTCACTAAAGAGTTGGTACTAAGATCAGACGGATCTTAACACTCAGGCAGCTCTGAAAGACTGGCATAAAGGGAATGATATGGCAGTCGGTCACATGGTCCTTAGATTGAGTATTGCGATCCAGCAGGATCTCACGACCCTGGATAATGCCAAGACTATCTGGAATCACCTTGAAACCCTTTATAGCATGGCGACTACAGTCAGTATCTATAAGGACTTTAAAGAAGCCATCTCCATTTGCATTAACCCAAGCCAACACCCTGGCCCGCAGATGGATCAGATACATGCTGCATTCCAGCGTCTTACCACTTCCTCCCTTCACATCCCTGACACCTTGCAGGCACTCATCATGCTTGCTGCCATTCCCCAGAAATGGGAAATGCTTGTCCACATTGTCACTCAGAACTATGAACTGGCCAACCTTAATGCTAAGGATGTCCGAGAGGCTATCATCTCTCAATATCAAACTGAGATCAATCATGGAACAAGCAAGAAGCACAGCGTGCAGAAGCTTTCTGCTGTCAAGGACAAGCATGGTGACCCCTCCTTCTCTTCTCAGCAGCAGGGCAATAAGCCCAAGCATGATGAAGATAAGGATAAGCGCCAGCATGGTAAGTGCAGCAGCAAAGGAAAAGGGAAAGGCAAGGAGAAAGCCGATCACAGCCATGGTCCCGGACACTCTCACATTGCAGACATTGCCACACTCCCACTCCCAACCATTACCACTATTGCCCATCTGGGTCCCTCGGGGATCCAACAACATACCATCCCAACTGTGACTGACCCTCACAAATGCACTCATGGTGCTTACAAGGCCTTAATCAAAGCGCTTGATCTTGCTGACGATCTTGGGGTAACCCCCACTATGCAGACAGCCAAGACCCTCAAGCAGCGGATCTCGACTCAATCCGCTGCCTTGTCAAGTGCAGTTAAATTGCTGTCACCAGTCCCTGAGCCTATGGACCAGGACGATGGTGACTTTGCACAGACAAATGCGTTGGATTTATTTGACATTTATGACAGTATCCCAGAAGGTGCTGCCACCCCTGAGCATGCTCCGACCCTATCGGATGAACCGCTTCATTGGGGCAGTGACCCCAAAGATAACAAAGCATGTGTGCACCTCCCTCTCTCCTTTCACTCGCTAAAGAACCTTTTAGCATCTCCCCAGCCCCAAAGTGGGCTAGATATGTCTAAACAGTGTTCGCTTGTATCATATAATGTACAAATTAGCAAAGGGACTACTTCCCTTCAAAGTGAATGTAACAAAAACTGTTCAAGATGTAGAGGAAAGCATGATATGAGTAAAATGGGATCCCTATGGCTCCTAGACTCTGGCACATCAGCGCACTTCACCTTTGAAATAAATGATTTCATAGAGTATATGCTGGCTTTGCTGCACAAAAGATCCCCTGTGAAAACTGCCAATAACACAATGTATGTGGAAGGCAAAGGCACTGTGTTGCTTAGGTACACTGTCAACTCTAAAATGGTTGTCACGCGCATTTCTCCTGTTCTCTATATTCCGGAAATTAACACTTGGATATTATCTATGGGGGAGTTTTTACAACAAGGGATGCATGCATTAGGGAACAATAGACATATTTCCCTATGAGAGGACAGACATATAATCCTGTCCTCTTACCCCTTATTCCTGGGTCAAACCATGTATTGGTTAGACACCTCAATTGAAAGCACGCAAGCACAGTCTCTTATCTATGTGGTAGATTATGATGTCATTCACCAACACCTTGGCCACCCATCTAAGGATGTCATTGTAGCGAGTCCGGGGACGTGCAAGTGAGATCGTAAGGCTGACTGGTCCAAGGTAAGAGGAGAGGAGAGAGAGGAGGGGAGCAGTCCCAGCTGGAATGCTGAGCGCAGATGTGGACATGAAGATGGCTTCTTGAGGCAGACAGAGGGAAGAGCAGGCAAAAGGGGATCTCTTTGAACTGAGTAGCTAAACAGTTTATATACAGGAGAGAAGGTACTAGAGATGAAATGCATGAAAGAGAATCCAGACTGGTTGAGATGGTCGAGGTGGTCATGAAAGGCTTGAGATGCAAACGCATCTAGTATGCCAAGGTGTGCATGCATGCATGGTCAGTGGTGAGGGCTGGGCAATGTGATCAAGGTCTTGATGTCGCATGCGAGATGGCTTGTGGTGTGCAGTCGGTGGACTGCCTGGAATGAGAGGGCGGTGGCAAGGGATGAAAGGGAGCTGAGGTGTCAGTCTCATGTCATGTCGTGTTGCGTTTTTGCATGTGATTTCGAGGCCAGCCATAATCTTCCTTACACCGCCATGTCCTGCACACATTCAAGATGCGCCCTCTCTCATTCAGCCTTCTTCACAGCCTTCTTTTCTGTGTGCATGGCCAGCTCCTTGTCTTGGATTTTGGCGAGCCACTTGTCAAAGTCAAACACTTTCACTTGAGATGCTTCCTTGGTCTGTGCATGGAGGGAGGCAATTTTAGCGTGGACCTGCTCAAGGGTAGACCGTTCCAACCACATTGTCTGTCTGAGCGCATGCAGATCTGTTCACATCATTCATTCCTCACCACACCCTCAACCACCTCATCCAGTCCCGATCCTCTGATTCCCTTTCACCATTCCATTTACTTTATTATCTTCTACTCTTTGTGGTTCCCCTATGTATATAAAACCCTTAGGCCCATGATACCAACCGAGAATTCTTGAACTTCGAACTTGAACTTGAATTTCGGGATTTTTTGGGAGTGACTGGTGTGACCAGTGTGATATAAGTGACATCGTATATATGATGTTTTTTTTTAATATGAGTTTTTATTTGCTTGTGATTTGCATATTCGCTTGTGATTTGCATATTCGCTTGTGATTTGCATATTCGCTTGTGATTTGCATATTCGCTTGTGATTTGCATATTCGCGTATTGTGATTGCAGCTGTGACTGGGAACTGACTCAGTCCACTTGTGTCCGCTGAATGTTGCCGAGGCATACTGTAGGGCCCAGGATCCATGCACATGGAGCGAGAGATTTTTGAAGAGGAAATGGAAAATCTTTTTTTGAAAAAAATACTATTCAATAACACGTTCTGCACGGTCCCTCTGAATTCTCTGATACTGCTCCCACATGTCATCAGCAATTTTATCTCACCTGATATTTGCTTGCTCCCTCTCACGCTGCGTCACAGGGCCTGTTCCAAGTTCACCAGCCAGTGCTTCCTCTTCTTGTGCGTCCATCTGGAGGTCAGCCACTTGGTCGTCAAAGGTGCCAATCTCCCTAGAGTCATATGCGCGAATAAGATTGTGAAGTGCTGCGAGCGCACATGGGATGCGTGCTTGAACTCCCATGTCATACTTGCGGGGTTGTGAGAGAATCTTGAAATGCTGCTTGAGAATTCCAAAAATGTGTTCAATGACATTGCGAGCTTGGGCATGACGCAAACTGAACAGCTCCTTGGGTGTGCGTGGCCTAGGACAAACATCAGTAAGACAACTTGAAAGTAAGACAACAAAGACTCACCTTGTGCGAGCACGGCCCCATTCAGCTAGATGGTACCGCATGCCTCGATAAGGGGTGAGAAGTACATCTGACGAGGCAAAACCCGCATCACCAAGATAATACTTCCCCCTTGGGACACGAAGATCAGAATGATGTGCTGCACAAAAAAGTGTCGTGTCAGCAGTGGAACCCTCCCAACCAGTCAGCAGGTAGGTGAAGCAGAGGTCGAATGAGCATCCCATGAGGCAGTTCTGCGTGAGACCTCCTTTGCAGTTCCTTGCCACATCACGCTCTGCAGCAGTGGCAAAACAGTCGATATGTGTACCATCGATAGCACCCAGCGCGTCCTTGAGAAATGGAAAGAATTTGGGGTTGCTTTGGATGAAGGGGTGAGGGGGTGAATCGGCATCAGGAAGGCGCACAAATGTGGTGTAGAAGGGAGGGCTCGAGAGAACGCCTAGAATTTTTTTAAAATACCTAGCTATCCATCAGACGACATCTGAAAGAAACCTGAGAGATACTTACTTTGAAATGGTGCGGGGTGACCACTGAAAACACTCTCTGACATGTGTCGATGGCAGCCCTGTGACAGCTGTATAAAGGAAGATAGCAATTTGTTCTTCGACTTGGACGTGTCGTGATGATGAGATACCAAGTCGTTGGAGGATCCGCTGGAGGATGATAAATACTTTTTTATGCACCCCAAGCTCAGTCCAAATGCGCTCTGGATGGCCAGTGAGTAGGTCCTCAACCCACTTAGCCCCAGTGTATGAAGATGTGTGATATGGGATAGGAGGACGATAGAGGGGTTCAAGGAGCTCAAGTAATGCTTGGCAGCAAAGTAGGAGAACAGTTGACATATTTATCATGACATAGAGCCGTTGGTGCCATTGGTGTTGCCATTGTACCCATTGCTGATGAGGGTTATCAGGCATCTTGAGCGAGGGAGGGGACAACAATGGGGACAAAGCGTGCAACTTTTTGACAGAAATGTTTTTTGGCACATCACATGTAATTTCACAATATGTGAAATATTATTTGGATACACATACATGACACAACAACACAAATCATCGCTTACGCTCGCTTCACTTTCTCCACCAGATTACATATGTATCCACGTGCAAACTCACGTGATGACTCCACAGATATGAGTGCGAGGTAGCCATCCACCTCTCCAATGCCGCAATTGGCAAACAGGGATAATGCTGGGACAATATCATCAGTTGGCAACCAACAACCATTTGTGATATCCTTGATATCACTGGCAAAGTGTTGGACTGCCAGTGTCTGGCGTGCATACTCGGGAAGTGCCAAAAATCCAGGTACAGTATCACCTGCAAGTGCGGGTGCAGGTGCAGGTGCGGGTGCGGGTGCGAGTGTGGGTGCGGGTGCGAATTCAGGCATGGGCGGGGAGAAACCAAGAGAATGGACAGTTGAGTCAAAGACATCAACAACTCTGTTCATGACCGCTGTAACACCCATGACAGCAGACGCCACGGTGTCACCCCTCTGTTTTTTAGCTGAAGATGTTTCGGTCATCAGGATATTGTCAATGCGAGGTGATTTACGCTTGTTGGTTACGAAGTCGAATGAGGTATTTGATGGTGAAGTCGATGCCCTCCTGCTGCCGCCGACTTGAGACAAATCGGGGGTCAGGTGAGCAGGAGTAGGTGGCTGGGATGGAGCATGCTCAGCACGAGGTGTTGGCTGCAAAGCCCGGTATGCATGTTTGCCTTTGGTTTTTGTTCCTACAAGAGATTCCATGGCCTCGCAATGTGGCCAGCCCTTGTGGTGGAACTTCTTGACCGCTGGTTTGTCCTACTAAAGTAAGATATTGTCGACAAATCAGGAGTTACAGATGCACTGCAACCAGCTCATCATACACTGCCTGATTTTGATTTTCTGCTGATATGTCCATTCCTGTCACATCATCCCAAGCCATGCCAGACTTATTTTTGATCGCTGAAATGGTGTCCCAGTCGGTCTTCATCTAGTTGAATGGTGTCAGTGTTGAGGTGTAGTCAAAAGAGGAAACACGTACCCTTTGCCACTTCGTCTTGCACGAGCTCAGAGTTTTGAAGCCACCCTTCTTACAAAGGGACCTAATTTGACTGGCCACCTCATTGAAGACTTGATCCTTGAACATAGCGTTGGACGTCATTTGGTCCTTGTGCTCCAAGAGGAAGTTTAAGAACTCGGCTTCCTCCTCAGTCATCCATCTTGCCTTGATATCTGCTCGGGTTTCTTCTGCAGAGGAATCAGAGCTTCTTGACGAGTGGGTCTGCATGGGAGGTGATGATCAGGATCAGGAAAATAAAGTGTGGGGTGACGCCGAAGTGAAGGTGAAAAGAAGGTACTGACAAAGGGCTTACACATGTGCAATCACACACAAATATGCGAATACACGAATATGCAAATCACAAGCGAATAAAAACTCATATTAAAAAAAAACATCATATATACGATGTCACTTATATCACACTGGTCACACCAGTCACTCCCGGAAAATCCCGAAATTCAAGTTCAAGTTTGAAGTTCAAGAATTCTCGGTTGGTATCATGGGCCTTAGCTACTCTGTAGTAAAGAGAGAGAAGAATAAGATCCCCTTTCCTTTGACATCTGCCTCTGCTTGAACAAAGAACTTCAAATAACCAAGTGTATGATACCAGCTCCTCTCTCCCCTTCTTGCTCCCACCTCTGGTTCCTCAGTTGATGTCCACTTAATGGTCCAACAACCTGGCTCTTTCACATTTGTGTGTTGTGAAATGCAACCACAGATAGAGGGACCTCAGAGGAGGTGCTTAGTCATTGCCACCCTCTTGGGTCCGAC
This sequence comes from Russula earlei, assembly GCA_025769875.1. Taxonomy (NCBI): domain Eukaryota; kingdom Fungi; phylum Basidiomycota; class Agaricomycetes; order Russulales; family Russulaceae; genus Russula; species Russula earlei. The sequence goes on along the minus strand of JAGFNK010000074.1, from coordinate 21,335 downwards.
TTGTGGGTTCAACACTATGTGACCCAACCTGGGGACCTCAGAGGAGGGGGTTGACATGCGCTCACATGATTCCCTTATATCCTGGTGCAATTAAGAAAATGGCCAGACTGGGGATTGAACCCAGGACCTCCTGGATATATATCAGGTGCTCTAACCACTGAGCTACCTAGCCTTGGGTACAGTGAAGTGGATTAATCTATATGACAGATTGTATATCCAACATCGTGCATCTCCAGACACCACACTGGTGGTCTAGAGCTTGCCTAAAGCTGTGACCATAGTCCTCAAACCCATGAGATCTTGACAGAAATCCCAGGCACACCAGGCACACCAGTCTTGACCAGTCTTGACCAGTTTTTATCAGTCTTGAAAGTTGATGTGACTGTGACTGGACATTCTACAATCCAGTTTGACCTTGACTGAAAGTTCATTCATGATCAATCAGGTCAGGTTCAGTCAAGCAGTTTTTTGCAGTCAATGTGACCTGACCTGAAAGCACTACAAAAGACATATCTCAGCAACACATAGTACTTGATACAAATCCAATCTGAAACCTTGTTTCACTATTTTATCCCTCAAAATCACAAGCCAGGGTTACACATCATACACAATTCATCTCCCAGACCATGCATAAGGGTAATTGCACTGTTGCAGTGCATAGCTGTTCTGCTTGACACAGAATTGTCACATATGATCCACCAATCTTTCCATAGACTTCACCAGGGCAAATGGAAGAATCAAATGAATGCCATGTACCATGACATTATGTATCAGGAAAAAATGAAAATGCTATGTAGCGCTATATAGCTACCATAGTGTCTGTAGCAACTTTACAACCATCGAGGTTTCATGCCTACATAGCAACCACCAAACTCTATATAGCTGCTGCCGGAGTTATATAGAGCACCATTGGCTTTGTTTCTTTTACCAATGCTACATAAATCATACAATGTTACATCGACAACATAAATATACAGTTCTCCCCATAGTCAACCATAGTCCGGAGTGCTATGGAAGCATATGTAGCCAACCACATGCCTATGTTCTACCAATTGCAACATTGTTATGATAAACAACTCAGGTACTTGCATTCACAAAAATGTCAGGAAGCAATGTATATTTCACACATCAACGCTAACTAAGATTTTTAAACTACTCAATGTCTTCATCATTGCTCCAGTCAATGTCATTCTGATGTTCTTCGATCACCTTCTTGACAGTGTCCTCAGACAGTGAGTTCTGGTGTGAGTGCAACCCTTCTTCAGCATCAAACTTTCCGTAGACACTGTCAATTTATTAGCACAGTTCATTTGAAGGCGATGGATACAGACCAGCCACCAGTGAATATTGTTGAGATTATCATTGATTTGGTGTGTTACCACTACCCTGGGATGTTGTGATGTAATCACAGCTCAGACGCGTTGACGCGTCGGTTACACGGACCAGGCATCACCGGCTTAGCTCAGGCACATGACGCGTCGGATCACGCGGTCCGGCTCAGCTCATATGCTGAGATCTGCGTTACTTACAATGATAAGTTAATTGATGACAATCGGTAGCTACTAACGACTGATCCTTGTATGATCTTTGTTTCTTATTGATGGTAGCTACCTGCAGTGTACTTAGAGATGCTCTGGAGTACTTAAGAGCGTCGTATTTCGATAGATCACTTCAGTCTTGTCTTACACAATACTGAAATATCTTTTGATAGATCTTAAGGATCTTATCGCTCTTATCATAACCTGCGCCCATCTGCTTCAACAAATATTGCCTTCTGCAACACAGGCAGGATACCAAGGTCCTTTGTAGCTTGGTCAAAACATTGGAGCATCTCATGTGTGTCCTCGAAAACATGCTTGTAGTCTGCCACTGTGAAGGTGACAGGGCCATATGACCCAGTTCTCCATTCATCAAGGGCGCATTCTGTCAATAAGTTCAATAAATATGGCTTAGCAAGGGCAACATTTGGAAAATTTACTGCAGACAGTGTGAGCACAATGGCAACCAGTGGGAACGGATCATTTCAATCATGGAATATAATGGCATCAGGCTTGCTTTTTGATGAATTTCAGAGCCAGACTTTGTTGCTTATGTCTTGGATTGCATGGCTCTTCAAAAAACTGCTCCACCCTGTTGTTTGCTGTGGGAAACCCTGGTCAACAGCACAACATGAAATGTTAGTACACTGACTGGCAACGTACCCAATAAATGTAGGTGAAATCATGCTTGAGCTCAGCCACTTGAGTGCATTGGTTGGCAATGATGGTCAGATTGTATGTGTGTTGGAAGTTGAAAATGTTGGCCACCATGTCTTTGGCCTTGGTCTTGACATCACTGTGAAGATGGCCAGATCGTGCCATGATCTATGTTGCCCACATATAATCTAAACAAATAGAATGTATATATTCACTCACTATGCACAGATGATTCACATTGGGAACCATGTCGACGTCCTTCTCCTTGCATCCTGCCTTGTATGTGGCCTTGGCCCAGTTTGTTTCAGTGACCATGTTGGGATAGCTATTCATCGTGCTGAGGTCAGCACAATAGTGAGTAATCACAGCACTGATGACATCCTGGATGTCTGCTCCAAAGTCCTTGGCCTTTGGGCGCCCATCAACTGAGTGTACCTGCCTGACTTTGTGCACAGGGCCAGGGTCCAAGTCTGACAAATGGACTGAGGGGTGGGAGTTTGGGCGTTGGCAGGGGAAGACAACAGAGCTAGTGCATCTGCATTGAGAGGCGACAGAACTAGTGCATCCATGTTGCAAGGCGACAGAATTAGTGTCTGCATTGAGAGGCAACAGAACTAGTGCGTCCATGTTGAGAGCCAGACCTGGGGCATCTGCATTGGGAGATAACAGTGTTGGTGTTTTCAGGATGTCACTTCCTCTGGATCGCCTTGTTCTGGAGAAGGAGAACTGTGGGGCCTCCTTGAATATGTGTGTCATATGCGTGGCCAGGGTATTACCTGTTCTGGCTTGTCTCCTGAAGAAATGGGGGACAAGCCATTGGCATCCTCCTTGTCATATCCACCCTGGTGTGGTGACTCACTGTTGAACAATCCAGTTCAAGAGCAAGGGTTAAGCTCAAAGACAAGTCAATAGACATCCAAGATGGCATGGGCAAGAAGTAGAGTCCAAAGCAGTACCAAATACCAAAGAGGTATGGTTACTGGTAGAGTCGAGCAGGTACGCAGGGAAGAGGCCAGGGTGGTCACAAGGGGACAGTCCTTAAAGGAGTATCCCAGGGGTAGAGAGTGCTGTAAACAAATGGACAGTCTGAAGACTGTCTGCTACTTTATTGAGCGCTTATATACTACAAGAGAGTTGCTAAATAGGGAACAAGTCATAACCTTGTTATCAAGCACAATAGATGGATGAGTAAGAAGTCGGAGTACACTTACTGAGCATGCTCAGTCATGCTCAGTAAGTGGCTGAGTAAGAAGGCTTCTATTGATGAGTAAGAGCCTTTACTGTCCACATGTTCACTGCTTTAGTACACGTGCAAAGCACCTGATTCATCTGCTGTTATGAACCAAGGCCAGGTCCTGGCCGTATATTGTCCTATTCCACTCAAGAGAGACCTCTCTCACTTCACATTGCCAACTCCTTTCCATTTCTTGGGCTACCCCTCCTGTGGTGTAAGATATCGCTATTGCAAAGGCACTATAACATGACCAGGCACCTGTTTGCTAATCAGGTAATCATCGCATGGCAGCCACATGGCCATCCAGCCACAAAGAACCTGAAACAGTGGCACCAACTCTTAGTAACTGTTGCATAACTCATCTGACATCATCAAGGCTCCAATGACATCATGGCTGACTGAGCGACTCCACAGTGACCTCATAGGCTCACTAAGTGCTCCACAGTGACATCATAATGATTTCATTGCTCCACAATGATCAGTAATGTGCTCAGTAAGCCTGAAACTTGACACAAGCAAGTTTATGCCTCTGTAGTCCTATTGGATGGTACCAAAGGGTCTAGAATAGTTCCAGCTCTTTGTAGTCGACCCTGTACACTGTATATAAGCCCCAATGAAGTATGGCAGTCGTCAGACTGTCCCATTTGTGATACTCTCATCTTCCTGGGTACTCCCCTGCAACTGCTCAGTCTAAAGATTCCCCTCGCCTCCAAGGTACTCTTCTACAACCGCCTTGTTTAAAGCCCCCTCACTACACTGGCCTCCAGCCTTCGCCTTTGTCTCCTGCAGCACCTACCAGTCCCCATCTGGTACCTCCTTGTCATTTGGCTCATCCTCGCCTTCGCTGCGTACCATCTGTTCCAACCCTTGCCCACCTGCTCCTGAGTCCTTAGTGATCAGCAGTATGTGTCTTGACATCCGGACAGTCTCTCATCATCCTTGTATTGACCAGCCAATGCTCAAGTGTCCACTCCTAACTCCCCCACTTTGGTTAACACCTCCTTGCGCCTCCCTTCCCCTCTGCAACCTACCCCATGCACTGCCCTTCGTCTCCTTACTGAAGACCTCGATCCAGTCAACACATCTTCACCCCTCAGCATCTTGTACTCCCCAACGGCTCCCCCATCGTCTCCTACCACTGCCCAGCCCATTCCAGGTGACTTTGTCTCCATTGGCACTCCCCCTCCAGTGCAGAACGAGCAGCAGCAAGCAGACTGTCCTCCCTTGCCTGAAGGCTTCCTTGATTGCCCTCCTTGCACAGCGTTCTGGTTCCACCCTCATCAGTACTTCATCCTTCCTACTACCAATCGTTCCCACGAGCAGTGGCGTCCCCTCCACAACTTAAATCACCAAAACTACCTGGGACCCATCCCTACTACAGACCAGTTGAGTCATCGCGCCTTCACAGACACCTACACAACCGCCTTTCATGCACACATCGTCCACACTTTTGCTGTGGAACCTTCCTTGCCACCAAGTACAACTTAACTGCCTTCAGCATCTGTTCCAATGTCGGGATATATGCCCCGGATGCTGACTTTCCCCTCGGATGCATTGCATACATTTTTAATACTTTGTTGTTTAGGAAACTCCTTACCTTACCTGCTGTTCACCATCCTGCTTATGAAGGCTGCTTCTGCCTCTCTATTGTACATGACTTCTTGGATGGACGCCTAGCTTTTCCATACGGATACTTACATTTCGAAGAGAACAGTAACCATGTCTCCCTACGTCACTATTCAACTTATACAGTCAATACCATCCACTTCAACCCACAGTTACTTCACTTCTGTTTCATGCCTTGTATTCCCCCTAACCCTCTTGAAATAATTGAGAGGTACCATCTTGAAACCATAGATCTTGCGCACGGTTCTTAAAAAGTAAGAACCACCCTTGTAACACGTCAATAAAGATTGAATAAAGCTTCCTTTCCTCTCTTAACTAAAGTGCCACAAGAATACACCCTAGAAGAAGACGAAGAAGAAGACGCTATTACCAGACACATCTTAAGCCTAAATCATTATCGAACTTGGGCCTCCACTGCATTTCCTGTTGCCACTCTAACCAACTTACATGACGTACCAGGAATTGAACCACCCCACGAAGACTTCCCTCATCTTATTGTCAAAGAGTTTCTTGAAGTCTTACCATTTGGACAACTCATAAGCCATGATGAACACACATTATATCTTGAAACCCTTAGTCGACTCCTGCCACCAGCACAACAACAACTATTATATTGGCAACTTGCTCAAGCAAAAAACATCCAAGGACAACCAGTTAATTACCAATCCCTATGCTCTAGTGAATTGAATCTTTGGACCAGGATCATCTAACCACATCACCATCTCATTGTTAATTCTTTAAGGACAGGGTATCGCTTGTTTTACCTGGCTTGGACATACATCAGCTACTATCATCTCACTGTCCAGTTCTACCACCTATGCCTCAACAGAATACAAAGGGAAAACCAATCTTATGTCCAACTTGCTGTTGTACCAGGAATACACAACACCTTTGATTGGGAAACTAACTCTTGGTTATACAACACAGATTACAACCAACCTTGGGCAATTACTAGCCCAGACGCCTCATATACTGGTCCTTCTGCATACTACTCAGTCCCAGCAATCCTAGAAGTTTCCAGTCTTGCTCCTCGACCCCTCACATCGATTCAAACCACCATCCCAACCAGCCAGGAGTGTTGGTCAGCCAGCACAGAAAACACTGAGTCAAACCTGTGGACACCAAGGTGTAACTGCAAAACAGAGTATTGCATGTGCAATTACTGACCAGACACACCTCCCACTCCTGATGGAATTACCTTGTGGACACCAGGTGATTACCATCTCCCATTTCAGTAATTCTGGCTCCTCGACACAGAAGACGTGCAACGCCTCAGCGAGCTCCCTCTAGAGAAACAGTTCCCAACACAAGAGGATTCCTTGTTGAAAGACCATTACCTCCTACTCCCCCTGATGCTTATGTACCCCTGTTTACCAGTCGTATTCCTACACCTGTCATACCTTCTCAACCCTTTGCATTGCCATTTGTTGAATCACCTGATAGTATTGATATTAGAAATACTGAACTTCACTCCTATCTACCAGAACAATCTTTCTTAGCTCTGAACCTACCTATGCGTTCAAAGAGGGAACTACTTGAATTCATGAACTATTGTATGGAAGCTTGGCATCTTAGAACGACACACTTTGTAGTGTATCAACATCCCACCAGAGAGATAAACGACTTTGTTATCTCACCAGCAGAATTCAAAGGATACTTGTGGAAAACCCAAGTAGTCTTGACCCAAAGTAGCATCACTGAAGAATACTCATGAATCCACTGAAGAAAACACCAAGGAAGACCCAACTACATTCAACTAAAACCAGCCTACACCATTGCATATCCTTGGAACAACAGTCATTGGACTATAACCGTTGTCTAAACTTATGAGTACTAGAAGGGACATTACTGACAATGAAGAAAACCTAATTCCACTTTTATTTGAAAACCTCAGCTATGACACCCAAGACCACTGCTACTGAGGAAAATTTGCGGGAACACCTGTCATCAATCATGGAAATCTTTCAGACACTTGGTTTTACGAAGACGACAACAACAAAGGCACTACTGCTCAACTAAAAGCAGCAGCCCCAGGAGCAGAAAACATTCAAGACTTCAATCCCTATAACTATACAGGCCTCTTTTTAGACAAACCAGTCAAGTGGAGCCGTTCTAGAAGACATTGGGTTTACTACAATAACTGAGAAGTCGATTTTACTGCCCAAACAACCCAAGAAGTTACTGCCATCCTAGGAACTGCACCAAGCACTCAAAGCGCTACTCCAGGACCCTCCACCCAACAAAATACTCAACAACCCACTCCTAATACAGTTAGCAATGCACCGCAAGCAATCTCTCGAATGCTCACTCCAACTAGAATCCAATTACAAGGCTCTGCCCCACCTATTGTTACAGCTGAAACAACTCAGAACCCCACCATGTCAAGCAATCCATGCCTTGTCGGGACTGCACCAGAACCCTTTGATGGAAAGGCTGATAATGCAGAAGCCTTTTGGGCAGCTTTAGCCAATTATTACTATATCAATGGCGACTCCTTCACAGATGAAAGCAAAAAGGTTGCTGCTGCACTAACCCACTTTAAAGTAGGAACACCCACCAGAGCATGGGCTAGAGAACAAACCACTAAAGCTATGGCTTGTACAGTAGCAGACTATGGATCATGGGATGACTTCAAGAAAGCCTTTGCCAATCATTTTATCCCTGCAGAAGCAGAACTAGCCTCTGCTAACACCATGCACACCTATTATCAAGGGAAACTACCATTTAATGAATGGTATCAGAAATGGTCACACCACGCATCACGAGCTACCACGGATGAAAGGACAAAGATGTATGCATTCAGAAAGAACATTAACCCAGCCTTACATCAGAAAATATTGGGAATCACACCAACACCAACTACACTTGCAGCCCTCGTCAAAGCAGCAAGAGAATTTGACAACCTTTTTCACCTATACAATTCCACGGCTTTTCGAGGAGGATGCTCTGTGCGTGCCTGAGGATTAAACACTCAAGGATCAGACAACCCATTGGAAATTAACTTGTACCAAGGAGAACCTAACAAACGACCCTGGGAATCCAGAAGTGAAAGAAAACCCCTCATGATCACAGATGCAGAGAAAGAGTTTTGACTCAAGAACAACCTCTGTTATTACTGTGGAAAGTGTTGAAAATGTGCAGTGTGTGTGATTAGATAGCAGCAGATGATAAGATCACAGGCAGATCTATCAGACAATAGTTCAGTTTAGTTGATACAGAACTGATATAAATAGTGTACCTATCAGACAATAGCTACAATGCGTTATCAGTACAGAGTGATAAGATATCATAGACTAAGTACTCACTTCAGTTTAGTTGATACAAAACTGAAGTGATCTATGTGCTTTGTGGCATTCTTAAGTACCTGAGACTGCCACTAAGTGCAGTGCAGCTAACTGTCAAGACACGTACTGCTGATCACTAAGGACTCAGGAGCAGGTGGGCAAGGGTCGGAACAGATGGTACGCGGCGAAGGCGGCGTTGAACAGGAGGACGAGCCAAACAACGAGGAGGTACCAGATGGGGACTGGTAGGTGTTGCAAGAGACAAAGGCGAAGGCTAGATGCCAGTGTAGCGAGGGGCTTTAAACAAGGCGGTCGTTGAAGAGTACCTTGAAGACGAGAGTAGACTTTAAACTGAGCGGTCGCAGGGGAGTACCCAGGAGGATGAGAGTATCACAAATGGACAGTCTGACGACTGCCATGCTTCATTGGGGCTTATATACAGTGTACAGGGTCGATTACAAAGACTTGGGACTATTCTAGACTCTTTGGTACCATCCAATAGGACTACAGAGGCATAAACTTGCTTGTGTCAAGTTTCAGGCTTACTGAGCGCATTACTGATCATTGTGGAGCGATGACATCATTATGATGTCACTGTGGAGTGCTTAGTGAGCCTATGAGGTCACTGTGGAGTCGCTCAGTCAGCTATGATGTCATCGGAGTCTGGATGACGTCAGATGATTTATGCAACAGTTTCTAAGAGTTTGTGCCGCTGTTTCGGGTCTTTGGTGGCTGGGTGGCCATGTGGCTGCCACGCGATGATTACCCGATTAGGAAACGGGTGCCTGGTCGTGTTATAGTGCCTTTGCAATAGCGATATCTTGCACTGCAGGGGGGATAGCCCAGAAAACGGAAGGGAGTTGGTAATGCAAAATGAGAGAGGTCTTTCTTGAGTGAAATAGGACCATCTACGGTCAGGGCCTGGCCTTGGTTCGTAACACTAACTACCATTATGGATCACTGAGTATGTCCAAGGATCAGTGGTAACTAGCTACCAATTGTCCAAAATCATCTAATCAATGTCTCTAACGCGTGCTGCAGCATATGAGCTGAAGCCGGTAATGCCCAGTCCAGGTGATCCGATGCGTCAACGCATCAGAGTTGTGATTGCATCACAACGCACCTGGGGCTCAGGCCAGTGCTGATCTCAACAGAAAGAAGAACCATATGGCAAATCAATGTAGGGCAAAGAAAGCAGCCCAGGGACGCCAACGACAAGGATCTTGCCCCCAAACAGTCAGAGCTACAACCATCCAAGATGAAAACATCAAACCTGTGCAAGAAGAACCTGTTCCTGTTGCATCATTGACAACTTGGAGAGAAACACTCACGGACTCAATCCTTTGCCCAAGATCTGCTCCTATGGATTTTTAATTGGACCCCCTTCTGCACTGAGAAGGGACACGGTCCAAATCAGTATGATACAAAGAGAAATCAATTACCCCAAAGTTTTTACCAAGAATATTTGCTCCCCATCCATTGCCTTGAAAGTTACCTTAGTGGGGAAGACAAGCGGCAAAGAGATCGGTGCAAGAGCCCTGCTTGACAGTGGAGCAGAAGGAATGATAATCCATGAACGATTCACACAAAGACACCACCTGCACCTCCGAACTATGACCAAACCCTTGCCAGCACAAAATGTAGACAGAACACAAAATGCCAATGGACTAATACACTTTAGCATTATCCAAAGACTTTGCATTCAAGCGCACACAGGCACTACTCATGATGAACAGGCAGAATTCCTTGTCACTAACATTGGAGATCACGACATCATCTTAGGAACAGATTGGCTATGACACCACAACCCAGATATTGATTGGGCAAACAATACAATCACACTGAGGAACTGCCCCTGAACCTGCCTTACCACACACCCAAGCATAACCATTGCATCTGCATCTGGAACATGGAATTACCAAATACAAGCACTTACTTTCCCTGAAGAAGAAGAACCTGAGTTTACAAATGTTGCTGCACTAATCTTCCCAGATACTGAAGGACTATTGAACCCATGTGTTGATGAACAAATCTACAATGCATTTAGACCAGTAATAATCAGCATTAGAGCCAAATCAACCACAGCTACCAAGCTAGCCCATACAGAAACACCCCCCAAGACATTAGACAAACTTATTCCTACCCAATTCTTGAAATGGCGAAAGGTTTTTGACAAACAAGCTTCCCAACGCCTTCCTGCTCACCAACCATGGGACCATGCAATCAATTTGAAACCAGGGATCACCCAACGCGCTTCTGGTATCTATCGACTTACTCCCAAAGAACTACAAGCCCTAAAAGAATACTTAGATGAACACTTGAAAAGGGGCACTATCCGACCATCAAAAGCAGTATTGCCAGCCCATTCTTCTTTGTAGAAAAGAAAGGAGGAGATCTACGACCAGTACAAGACTACAGAGCCCTGAACACAGCAACTGTCCAAGATGCATATCCACTACCTTTGATTCCTGAATTAATTGACAAACTCCAAGGAGCCCAATACTTTACCAAGTTTGACGTACGATAGGGATACAACAATATCCGCCTAAGAGAGGGTGATGAACACCTCGCAGCATTCAAGACACCATTAGGACTCTTCGAACCTTTGATAATGACATTTGGCCTCTGCAACACCCCAGCCACTTTCCAACGCTTTATGAACACCATCCTAGCGAAATACATTGCCACTGAACGAGTAGTCGTTTACCTAGATGATATACTAATCATGGCACAAACCTTGAACAAACTAGATGACTGGACACACAAGGTCCTAAAGACACTCCAAGACCACGACTTATACTTGAAACCAGAGAAATGTGCTTTTCGACAAACCTCTATTAGTTACCTAGGCATCAATATGTCCCAAGGACGAATATCCATGGACCAAGACAAGTCAATAGGCATTACAAATGGCCTACTCCGACCAATGTTACAGAAGTACAAGCATTTCTAGGATTTTGCAACTTCTATTCATGATTTATCCACCAATACTCACGAATGGCACAACCCTTGTTTAATCTAACAAAGAAAGAACACCCCTTTAAATGGGAAGACAATGAAGAACAAGCATTTAGAAAGTTAATCCAAGCGTTCACAATGGCCCCAGTCCTCATGTTACCTGATCATACTAAACCCTTTTGGCTCATCTGTGATGCAAGCGACTTTGCAGTCAGCACAATCCTAGAACAACCTGATGAATTTAACAGATATCACCCAATAGCCTATTTTTCAAAATCTTTGGACCCCACACAACAAAATTACATGATCTATGATAAAGAACTCCTTGCCATCGTCTCAGCCCTCTGGCACTTCCGACACTACCTTGAAGGCACTACACACCCCATCAATCTATGGATGGACCACAATAACTTGACATACTTCATGACAAAACAAAAACTCATGCGATGACAAGCCCGATGGGCACCCCTTCTCAGCAATTTTGACTTCACTATCACCCATCACCCAGGAACTATGAACAAAGCAGACAGTCTGTCCAGGTGGCCAGACTTTAAAGAGGGGATACAAAACAAAAATGATGGAAAGGTGCTCCTAAACAACAAATATTTTAAAGTTAGAGCAACACGCACCTCTGCTACAGAACCAATCGGTGACCAAGAACTTCAACAACAACTACGATCAAGCAAAGACTATGACCCAGAAGTATCTAACGTGTTAGCAATCATTATTAAGAGTGGACCAAGATGATTATCCAAAGGCTTACAGGACTGGAACCTTGAAGATGGACTAATATTGTTCAAAGGAAAAGTCTATATCCCAAACAACAACACGCTATGGAAGAAAATTCTGAAACTACATCATGACTCCCCTGCCACTGGGCATCCTGGCCAATGGAAAACTTACAAACTAATCAGCTGAAACTATTGGTGGCCAGGAATGCTAACCTATGTCAAAAGTTACATAGATGGTTGCGCAATTTGCCAAAGTACAAAGAACTGCCCAAAAACAGAAACACCCCTTGTATCAATTACACCAGCTGGAGAAGTATGGAAAAGCATTACCATGGACTTTATCACAGACCTACCAGTTTCACAAGGCTTTGACAGCCTCCTAGTCATGGTAGACCAATTCAGCAAAGCAATAATCATTACCCCTTGCCACAAGACAATCACAGCAGACAAAACAGCAACATTAATTATGAACAATGTCTGGAGAAGAATAGGCCTCCCGACACAAATAATATCAGACAGAGGCCCTCAATTCGTGGCAAAAGTTACTCAAGAACTATGGAAGAAATTAAATGTCAAGGTATCATTGAGCACGGCATATCACCCACAGACAGATGGAGAAACAGAACGAGTTAACCAAGAACTAGAACAATACTTATGAATATTTTGCAACCACCAAGCGGACAATTGGGCAGAATTAATTCCCTTTATGGAGTTTGCGCATAATGCCAGACAACACAGCGCTACAAACAAACCCCCTTTCAAGGTCTGGTATGGCTTTAACCCAACATTTGCTCCGCCCCTTGCCTTTACATCAAAGTTCCCTTCAATCCAAGAAAGACTAACGAGACTAAACCAGCTCAGAGAAGAAGTAGCTGCCTCCCTGAACAGAGCAACTGAGATCATGAAGCAATCAGGACCTCAATCCTCCACATTTCATTTCAAAGAAGGGGACCAAGTATGGTTGGAAGCCACAAATCTACGAACCACTCACCCAAAAGCAAAACTAGCCCCTCAACACTATGGACCATTCAAAGTCATCACTGCCTATCCAGTAAATGTTTGCCTTGAACTACCAAGGTCCTGGAAGATACACCCAGTTTTTCACCACTCCCTGATTAAACCTTACAAAGAAACCATTGCCCACGGTCCTAACTTCTCAAACCCACCACCAGTACTAGTCAAAGGAGACGAACAATATGAAGTAGAACAGATCTTAAACTCTCGACTCTCTCCAAACCACAAAGGGATCCAATACCTAGTTAAATGGAAAGGGTACACTGCTGCTGAAAACACTTGGGAACCAGCATCTAACCTGTCAAAAGCACAACTACTTGTCAAAGACTTCCATTGGAAATATCCGAAGGTGCTTAAAATGGTTCCCACCAGGAGTAACCCCTAAACCAACAACTGTAACGGTGTCACAGCTGTAAGAGCGTTAGCTCAGGGTTCAATGGGGCCAAGTCCCTGTGACTTGGTTCAAGGGTTCAGTGGGGGCCGGCTCAGAGAGACCGGATCAAAGGTTTAGCGTCTCAAGGCTGAGTCAGACAATGGCTCAGTCCACAGACAGAGTCGATCTTCTGGTTTTGCAGAAGAGGAGGGCGATGAGAGAGAGGCAGAGGAGGAAAAGGAACACAAAGGTTCCCTGAGGTGTGTTTCAAGGCAAGCAAGGTGTAAGCCAGCACAACGCGAATTGTGATTGAGAGGCAGTTTTACAGGGCAAAGGGATGCGACAGGAAATGGGACAAAGCTAAGCTTGGGGCATTCCCCAGCTTCTACAGGTGCTTAAATACTGTATGTAGCGAGGCTGTACAGTACCATAAGCAGAACAATAGATAAAGGTAGACAAATAGCAAAAGTGACTCGACAATAGGTGAAACACAATAAGTGAAACACAATAGATGAAACACAACAAGTGAAACACAATAGGAGATCACCATCAAGGGATGAAACCATAACCACGGAGACAAGGATAACAAAGAAGAACAATAAGGAGAGGGATCATGGACGAACTGACAAAAAGGGGGTAAATTACAACAACAACTCTCATCATGACCTCCATCGATGACTATCTTTATCCTTGTTACCAAAGAACTTTTCAGAGAACCCCTGCGATCACATGCACCCAATCAACCACAGCTATCCCTAAAACAGTCCATAGAACACGAGAGAACTCCCCACAAACGAACAGACTTTGACTTTTCATATGCAAACTACTCCACCATCCAAAGAAACAAGTCCCTACCGTTGCAGGAGCAACAAGTCTTTAAAGAGGGGATGAATGTTACGAACCAAGGCCAGGTCCTGGCCATATATTGTCCTATTCCACTCAAGAGAGAGCTCTCTCACTTCACATTGCCAACTCCTTTCCATTTCTTGGGCTACCCCTCCTGTGGTGTAAGATATCGCTATTGCAAAGGCACTATACCATGACCAGGCACCTGTTTGCTAATCGGGTAATCATCACGTGGCAGCCACATGGCCACCCAGCCACAAAGAACCCGAAACAGCGGCACCAACTCTTAGAAACTGTTGCATAACTCATCTGATGTCATCAAGGCTCCAATGACATCATGGCTGACTGAGCGACTCCACAGTGACCTCATAGGCTCACTAAGCGCTCCACAGTGACATCATAATGATGTCATCACTCCACAATGATCAGTAATGCGCTCAGTAAGCCTGAAAGTTGACACAAGCAAGTTTATGCCTCTGTAGTCCTATTGGATGGTACCAAAGGGTCTAGAATAGTTCCAGCTCTTTGTAATCAACCCTGTACACTGTATATAAGCCCCAATAAAGTATGGCAGCCGTCAGACTGTCCATTTGTGATACTCTCATCTTCCTGGGTACTCCCCTGTGACCGCTCAGACTAAAGATTCCCCTCGCCTCCAAGGTACTCTTCTATGACCGCTTTGTTTAAAGCCCCCTTGCTACACTGGCCTCCAGCCTTTGCCTTTGTCTCCTGCAGCACCTACCAGTCCCCATCTTGTACCTCCTCATTGTTTGGCTTGTCCTCTTGTTCAACGCTGCCTTTGCCACATACCATCTGTTCCGACCCTTGCCCACCTGCTCCTGAGTCCTTAGTGATCAGCAGTACGTGTCTTGACATCTGCTGTTAGTTAGTTTAGGGCCGGTCATTTGCAGACTTGTAGTCTGGTTCAGGGAATAGATTTGCCTATAAGGCCTCTTATATAGTTCTATTATGGTCCTTAGAGTCGACCCTAATACTTCTATTAAGGTCCTTAGTATTGCTTTATAGTTCATTCTATTGTTATTAGAGTTAGTCTAATAACGTGTTGTAGGGTCTTTAGTATTGTGTTAGTGCCTATTGTAGAGGACTTAGTAGAGCACCTGAAGGGTCCTTAGGGAGGCTATAGTACTGTACTTTATTGCTAAAAGGGTTGCCATTAAGTGGGGCTTGCTGTATGTCGATTGTGCTGAGTGTTACACCATTTTCCTTTTACGTTTACTTCTTACCTTTTGCTACGGACTGCTTGCTTGCGTACATCCCTTTACTTACTAGTCTCATGATCTCTTACATCTTGTGATCCCTTCTGTGTTATCATGTGATCCATACACGTCCAGGTAACACTGGATTGCTGTTACTTTCCCTTTGTTTGGTTCTCTTTCCATTTATATTCACTTCTTAGTTTCGACTGTGCAATGCTGCGCACCTACTGTGCAGCACAGATACTTGGTTCTGACTCATTCGTGGCCTCATTCCTAGGACTCATACTTATTATGACTCCTAATATACTAGTAGCACAGTCAAAGCGCAGCTATTGCTGCGCTTCTCCTGTATATATAAGCTCAGTACTTTGTGACCAAAGCCCTAAGCTTGGTCTCTTGTAGAATCCAACCTACTCTTGTCCAAACATATTCGCCTGCAACCCACTTCACTCTCACAAACTTAACTCACAACCACCTCTCCATTTCATCAACTCTCAACACACCATCCACCATCTACTCTTCGCCTTTCCCTTCCTTCCCCAAGAGTCTCTCTTCACTCTTCTGAGAAGAGCTCTCCTCCTTTAAGACCTACCTTCCTCTACTCTCTCTGCGTTGTTCAAGGTCCCGACGGACTTGAACGCATATAGCTAGTGGAACTAGCCCTAGTCTATCCCATTACAAACTTACCCTAGCTTCTCAACGGACCGAGTCGTATTAGGAAGGGTCTATTGGCCATAACCTGTTTAGCATAAAACACTTCGACCGCTGCAGGGATCCTTACTCATTATACACGGGAACCAGCCTGTTTCTTGAACACCTCTCTATCATTGACTTGCTTTCTGCTTGTGAACTGACACGGCTAGTTACCGTGACACTGAGAATCGCTCGCGCGACAATGCATGCACAATATTGTGGACACCTCTACTCACCCCTTTTGTCCATGTGAACAGGGTGACACCATAGGGGCTGGATTTCCTCTCATAAGGAAGGGTCCTTCAAGGGCCCTCTCCAGGAAATGGTTCATGACACCTGGTCAGTATAGGTTTCAAGGGAGTCATCACATTCAGTAGGGCATACACCCTGGTCAGTATTGCTTTCATCATGTTCGATAGGGTCCTCTGCACTTTCACACCTTGACATTTGCCCAGCAACCTGTACCTCTGGATGGCAGTGGGGTGAATGTCTCACCATGACCACCATTGGAGGTGGCGGTATCACCAAGTTGCACAAACTCAGATGTGGGCAGTTGGACCCATAAAAATGTATCTGCAAACGTGAATACCTGTGCAATGTAAATGAGTTTTGTACATACCGAGTCATCCTCTTCAACACGGGGACCTGAGCATTCAGTGGGTTTTGGAGTTGGAGCTGGACATCCAGTGAATGTCAAGAAAACAGGATATCCAAATCACTTACCAACGTTCTCCTGCTGCAGCTCCTGCTGCTTCCTCTTTGCCACATTCATGGCTTTCTTAGCCTTGGCTGTCTTGCGGGCCTCCTCTTTGTCAACTACAATATATGAGCTGGTGTCATATCATGATGAGAGGAGAGTCTACTTACTCAAGACCCACACTTTGGTTGTGGGGCAGCGTGAACAAGTCATATGTTGATCCATGAAGCTGGGTGAAAGGGTTGTGATGATGGTTATGATACAAGGTGCATGTGTTGTTTTTATTTTACCTCATGCCTGGCCATGCATTGTGTATGTCAAACGTCAACATCCTGTCACATGGTCACATAACAGATTCTGCAGAGTGCAGAAATGGAAAAAAAAAGGAAACTTGAAGCCGCCAGTGCACACTGGCAGTCATACCATATCAGTACAATACATGACACACCAGAGATGCCTTCTATGTAAGAAGGCCTTCAATATGACACAGTCTCTGAGGCTCCATCTTTCATGGCTGGTGACTTGCAGCATGGCATGGCAACAACACACTGACAACAGCCTGCCCCACCGCATCTTTGAAGATGCTTACATAGATGCCACGCCATTCAGTTGCAGCATTTTCTTTGACCCAGAACACAATAATCACACTCAGCCATCCTCTGTGTATCACCCACTAGAAACCTCTCTTGAGCAAAATGAGCCATCAGCAAAAAGGGCTCACACAGAAACTCAGTCAACAGCTGATGAATGCCATGCAAGGCGCTATGTAAAGGCATATCCAGCCATGGTTGCCTAGAATTTAGGAACAGCTCTCACCCCATTCCAGGAGCGAGGCAAGGCACTACAGAAATCAGGGTTGCCTCTATGGGCACCATTTGAAGATACAGATGAATGGGAACTTGTCATAAACCAAGTCAACAAGACTGGAACAGACGAATTTCTGAAGCTGGGAATGGTAGGTCCAACTATGCACTTGGTGACTCAGTCCTAACATAAAATATACATAGAGGATGAAATGCTTCGAACTCACATACAAAAAGCACATACTCCTTTTTCAAAAAAATCAATACACTTCTGGCAGGGTCTCTGTGGCACACAGAGACTTTCAGCTTCACTAGGGATCTACTGGACGAGAATGGAGAGCCAACACAAGATCATTTTGAATTGTGGTATCGAAATTCTCTACAATGCATTGAAGAGCTTATATCAAACCCAATGTTTGAAAAATATATATCCTATGTCCCAGAGTGCATCTATGATGACAGCACAGGGAACATGCATGTATATGATAAAATGTGGACTGCAGATTGGTGGTGGGAAATGCAGGTGCGTTTGTTTTAGACACCATCCCAGGTTTATCAGTCTTATGTCGCATTAAGATAAAATCCCTTCAGGTGGCGTTGTGTGCCAAGTCATCCTTGTGTCCAATAAGATGCAGTTATCGGGTTTCTCAGGTGGCCATCAAGCCTACCTGTTATATCTTTGCCTCAGGAACATCAGCAAGGGTGTTCACCACAAATCTTCAAATCATGCAGTATCCCTCATAGGCTACATCCCTACCAGCAAGATTACCTGCTTCTCAGACCCACAAATACCAAAGTACCGACTCTTTCACACATGCCTGAAGAAGATACTGGAACCGTTGATGAGTGCTGGCAGCAACAGAACGAAGCTGATTTGTGTGGATTAATGTCATCCACCAGATCTTTCCCATCCTCGCAGCATATGTGGGCAATCATCCAGAGCAATGCCTGGTTGCATGCTGCAAGGAGAATTGATGCCCGATCTGTACTGTGCCTGCCAAGTCCTGAGGTGATGGATTTCTACTCCCATTATGGTCCCAGTTGCACATGGAACAGGTGTTACATCTCAAGGCTAATGGCCATTGTTGAACCGGAACCCAAATGGATCAAAGAAGCCGAAGACCTTCATACAAGGTTCAAGATCCGCTCATAGATGTTACGTGTTAGACAGAACTTCAGCATATGCACTTATGGCAATCGGGTTACGCATACCATGCTATCTATCACAAGATGCAGCCTTATGCATCTAGAACATTTCTGTCAAGACACGTACTGCTGATCCGTGTGGACTCAGGAGCAGGTGGGCAAGGGTCGGAACAGATGGTACGCGGCGTAGGCGGCGTTGAACAAGAGGACGAGCCAAATGACTAAGATATACCAGATGGGGACTGGTACGTGTAACTGGAGGCAGAGGCGAAGGTTAGAAGCCAGTGCAGCGAGGGGGCTTTAAACAAGGCAGTCGTAGAAGAGTACCTTGGGGACGAGAGGAGTCTTTAAACTGAGCGGTCGCAGGGGAGTACCCAGGGAGAGGAGAGTATCACAAATGGACAGTCTGACGACTGCCATGCTTCATTGGGGCTTATATACAGTGTACAGGGTCGATTACAAAGCACTGGGACTATTCTAGACTCTTTGGTACCATCCAATAGGACTACAGAGGCATAAACTTGCTTATGCCAAGTTTCAGGCTTACTGAGCGTATTACTGATCATTGTGGAGCGATGACATCATTATGATGTCACTGTGGGGCGCTTAGTGAGCCTATGAGGTCACTGTGGAGTCGCTCAGTCAGCCATGATGTCATTGGAGCCTTGATGACGTCAGATGATTTATGCAACAGTTTCTAAGAGTTTGTGCCGCTGTTTCGGGTCCATGGTGGCTGGGTGGCCATGTGGCTGCCACGCGATGATTACCCGATTAGGAAACCGGTGCCTGGTCGTGTTAGAGTGCCTTTGCAATAGCAATATCTTGTACCACAGGAGGGATAGCCCAGAAAATGGAAAGGGAGTCGGCAATGCAAAGTGAGAGAGGTCTTTCTTGAGTAAAATAGGACAATCCTTGGCCAGGACTTGGCCTTGGTTCGTAACATTCATCCCCTCTTTATAGACTTGTTGCTCCTGCAACAGTAGGAATTTGTTTCTTTGGAAGGTGGAGTAGTTTGCATATGAAGAGTCGAAGTCTGTTGGTTCGTGAGGAGTTCTCCCTTGTCCTATGGATTGCTTTGGGGATAGCCGTGGTCGATTGAGTGCATGTGATCGCAGGAGTTCTCTGAAAAGTTTGTTGGTAACAAGGATAAAGGTAATCATCGACAGAGGTCATGATGAGAGTTGTTGGTTTAGGGGTTACTCCTGGTGGGAATTGTTCTAAGCGCCTTCGGATATTTCCGATGGAAGTCTTTGAACAAGTAATTGCGCTTTTGATAGGTTAGATGCTGGTTCCCAAGTATTTTCTGCGACCGTATACCCTTTCCATTTAACTAGGTATTGGATTCCTTTGCGGTTTGGGGAGAGCCGAGAGTTTAGGATCTGCTCTACTTCATATTGTTCTTCACCTTCGACTAATATTGGTGGCGGGTTTGAAAAGTTAGGACCATGGGCAATGGTTTCTTTGTAAGGTTTAATCAGGGAGTGGTGAAAAACTGGGTGTATCTTCCAAGACTTTGGTAGTTCGAGGCGAACATTTACTGGATAGGCAGTGGTGACTTTGAATGGCCCATAGCATCGAGGGGCTAGTTTTGCTTTTGGGTGAGTCGTTCGTAGATTCGTGGCTTCCAGCCATACTCGATCCCCTTCTTTAAAACGAAATGTGGAGGTTTGAGGTCCTGATTGCTTCATGATTTCTGTTGCTCGGTTCAGGGAGGCAGCTACTTCTTCTCTGAGTTGGTTTAGTCTTGATAGTCTTTCTTGGATTGAAGGGAACTTTGATGTAAAGGCAAGGGTGTTGAGATTACCACTGCTTTGGGCAGTCTGATGTAATCACAGCCCAGTCGCGTTAACACGTCGGCTCCCACGGACCGGGCGCTCTCGGCTCACGCGTCGGATCAGCCCGGACCGGCTCAGCTCAGATGCTGCAGCCTGCGTATGTTACAATGATAAGTTAATTGATGACAATCGGTAGCTACTAACAACTGATCCTTTATGATACAAGTTGGTAGTTATGATTACTTTGCTTAGAGACGCTTTCGCGTATTTAAGAGGCACTCAATTAGCTAGATCACTTCAGTTTTGTCTTACACAAACTGAAGTGAGTATTTACTGTTTCCTATCTTATCTATCGCATCTAATCACGCGTTGTAGATATCTTTTGATAGGTATTACTGATTTACAGTTTTGTCTTACACAAACTGAAATATCTTTTGATAGATCTTAAGGATCTTATCGCTCTTATCATAACCTGCGCCCATCTGCTTCAACAAAGGGGCGGAGCAAATGTTGGGTTAAAGCCATACCAGACTTCAAACGGGGGTTTGTTCATAGCACTGTGTTGTCTGGCATTATGTGTGAATTCCATAAAGGGAACTAGTTCTGCCCAATTGTCTGCTTGATGGTTGCAAAATATTCGTAGGTATTGTTCTAGTTCTTGGTTAACTCGTTCTGTTTCTCCGTCTGTCTGTGGGTGATATGCTGTGCTTAGTGATACTTTGACATTTAACTTTTTCCATAGT